>APFE031719517.1:261048-294283 GCA_000404065.3 Pinus taeda
GATGGAGCAATATTTTGATCTACATGGTGTACAACTATTACAAAAGGTACATATTGCATCTTCGTATTTAGAACTGAATCAATTTTTATGGTATAAAGAGCTTTTTTCTCGTAAATCACTTGTCACTTGGCCAATTTTCACGGAGTAAATGATAGCACATTATCAGGATAGAAGGAGTAACACCTTCTTTAGCCAATTGATAAATCTCAAAAAAAGGGTTCAATGGTAAAGCACAATGAGTACTTCCAAAAATTGAAGATAACAGTAAATGATATTCCAGAGAAGAAAAGGATTGATGTCTTCATAAGCACTTTAAAGGATGACATTCAACATAAGGTTCGTCTTTGCTAACCTGATTCATTGGAGAAGGCATTCAGGTTGGCAAGAAAAAATTGAAAGCGGAATTATGGAAACAAGGAATCCTACCACTCACAACTATAAATATGGAAGTGTTTTTTCTCTTCGCCTTCCACAACCTACAAGGTTTACATGACAACAATTGGAAGAAAAAAGAGAAAAAGGGCTTTGTTACAATTGTGATTGAAAATACACTAAAGGTCATAAGTGTGCTGGGAAGAAATTATTTTACATATATTGTGAAAAGGAGGAAGAAAAGGATAAAGAAATGTCAAAAAAAGAGGATATACACCATGAACCAACCCGAAAGAAAGAAGAAATGAATCCGACCATATCTTGTAAAGAATTGGCAAGAATTACCATTCCTCAAACTCTCAAGATAGGACATATCAAGAAGAAAAAAGTTCAAGAAGTGAAATATCACATCGAGCATCAAGAAATGAATTTGACCATATATTTTAATGCATTGGCAAGAATTATCACTCCGATAGAAGGACTTATCAAGAAGAAAAAGGTAATATTGTTGATTGATTCGGGTAGTACCCATAATTTTATTCATTGTAAGATAGCGAAGGAATTGAATTGCTTCATATATCCAGCACCAGAGTGTCAAGTGATGGTTGCAAATGGAAGAACCATAAATTCCTCTAGAAAGTACAATAATATCAATCTATCCATGGGATAATATATTTTGAATAGTCCAATGCTTTCCATTCCAAATGGTGGTGTTGATGTTGCACTAGGAGTCCAATGGCTACAATCTTTGGGTACAATAACTTTTAATTTTCAAGAACTCTTCTTGAATTTTTTTCAGAAGGAAAGGAAATTAAATTAATGGGTATCGTAGGGAAATTAGGAAAGATAATCAGCTCTAACGGCATGACAAATCTTCTAAAGGAAGAACAACGTGGCGTGATTGCACAATTATGTTCGATAGAGGTTCTCATGTTGAAATCATCTATTTTTCCAGATCTCCAAAAAGTCTTGGAAAATCATTCCAAGGTATTTGAGACTCCCAAAGGTCTCTCACCTATTTGTGATCATGATCATGCTATTCATTTTCTAGGAAGTGTTCCTCCAAACATCAGGCCTTACATATATCCCTTTGCACAAAAGAGTGAAATTGAACGTATGGTTGCAGAAATGCTAGAGGCTGGTATAATTCAACCTAGTCAAAGTTATTTCTTTGCTCCCATAGTATTGGTGCACAAAGAGGATGGATCATGGCGCATGTGTTTGGATTATAAAGAGCTCAACAAGCTCACTATTAAAGATAAATTTCCCATTCCTCTCATTGATGAATTATTGGATGAATTGCATGGAGAAATTTACTTCAACAAGTTCGACCTTTATGCAGGATATCATCAAATAATAATGAAGGCTGAAGACATTCCAAAAACAACATTTAGAACTCATGAGGGTCATTATGAATTTTTAGTCATGCCTTTTGGCCTTACCAATGCACCTTCTACATTCCAAGGTTTGATGAATTCCATTTTCAAACTCTTCCTTAGAAAATTTGCGTTATTATTTTTTGATGATATACTAATCTATAGCAAGTCTTAGAAGGATCATGTTCAACATGTTGATAGAGTGCTTAGACTATTGGACAAGACACAATTATATGTAAAAACCTCCAAATGTTTCTATGGAGTACAAGAGGTGGAATACTTGGGTCATATTGTACCTCATGAAGGTGTTAAGGTAGACCCTCAACAACAACAAGTTCTCCAACTCTTAAAGGATAGCCTCACTTTGGCAGAGAATCGAATGAAACAACAGGCAGGTCAACATCACAGCAAAAGAAGTTTTGATATAGGCAATTGGGTATTTTTACGAATACAACCATACAAACAAATGTCCCTCAAGCAAGATGAGAAGGATAATAAATTACCACCAAATTACTATGGTCCTTACAAGGCACCGTAAAATATTGGTACAATGGCATACAAATTGGAACTTCCTGCATCTTCCTGAGTGCCCCCAGTTTTCCATGTTTAATGCTTAAATAATTTTATAAGTGACGAACTCCCAGTTCAAACAATATTGTTGTAACTGGATGAGGAAGGAAAAATCATATTGGACCCTGAAGCAGTCATGGAAAAAAGAACCCGACAACTACGAAATCGATCAATTTGAGAGTATCTCATCAAGTGGAAGAACTTACCCATTGAAGATTCCACATGGGAGGACAAAAAATTTATACAGGAGCATCCAGAACTACTCAAGCATCTAGGACAACACTTTTTGAAGAAGAGAGGCATGTTAGGTCCCTATACTACTAGTGTAGCCCCTTATTGTTATTAGTGCAACCCCCTTATTATATTGGTGTGCCCATGTAGTCCCCATATTGTTATTATTGTGCCCCATAGAAGCCCACTATTGTTATTGTTGTGCCCTTACATTATTATTGTTATGTCGGCTTTGATTACATTATGACCCCTTAGACTCCTATATATGGAAAGGAGGTCTTGTCATTTGTATTATGCAAGAATTATTCATTTGTTTAATTTAAAGGAGGTTTCCCCCTCGAAGAGGCTTATTTTGAAGGCGTTGATCTCTCTTTTCTATCTTTTTGTGAACTGGTTTTATAATAGAGTCATCTATTTTGTTCCTTCAACATATCCCATATGATGAAGACCAGGGCCAAACACTAGATAATATTTACCATCTCATTCTCTGTATAATTCTCTCACCATTTTCTAATCATTTCTTGAATATTGTCCCTGATCTTGTTAGCTTATCTAAAAAGGAAATCTATCAAATCCTAGATAGCAGAATCATAGTGACAAGTGTTTAGTAAATGGTCTAGGTTCTCCTCCTCATATTCACGAAGGTGACACCGTAATTCCCCTATAAAACCTCCCTTTACTAAATTTTCACATGTTAATACCTTCTTCTGTAGTACCAGCCATATGAATGTTTTGATCTTGGGCCATTGTTGTGAAGTCCACACATTTTCCACACAGGGTCTGCTTCCCTTCTATGTTCACCCTCAATCTAATACTTGGCCTCTTTGGGATTGAATTCTCCTCACTCCTTTTTCACCACCTCAATTGGTCATTATCATCTGCCCAAAGGATTATTCTCTTATTTAAGCCTTCCGTTAATTCTAGAGACATTACATCATTCTAATTGACATCTTGAAAATTTTTTGGGTTCCATATTATCCATTTGGTAACCTTGGTCTCATGTTTCCAATACTGATACACCTATATCCACCCTTGTCTCTGATATTCCATTTGTATTGGGAATCTCTCTCCATTTATCAGGTTGGTTTTCTACTATCAGGCCTCTTCCCAGAATAACGCGATCCTTCCATCTCTTATTTCCCAAAAGAATTTCTCCTGGATTATTTTCTTGTTGCCCCAATCTAAATTCCAAATTGTTGATCCATTAATTGTCCTTGAAATTCAAACAAGGTCTTTTAAATGCCAATTTTGGGCATATTTACCCTTCCATACCATGGCCCAATGTGTTGTACATCTCTTCAACCAACGCCACCATAACTTAGTGCCATGTGTTTTATTAACAGTCTCAGGGTCCTATAATTTGAGGCCACCAAGAAAATTTGGTTTAAATACCTTTTTCCAGGCTACTAGTGCCTATTTACTCTTGTCTTCAACTCCTTTCCACAACAAATTCCTTTGGGTCTCTCTTATCTTTTATAGTACTCCCTTACGATTCATGAGTACTTATAGCATATACCCCAGAATCACTTGTAGCACCGTTTTAGTTAAGGTAAGTCTTCCAGCAAGACTCAAGGCTCTATAAGTCTAGTGTTTAACCCTATCCTCTAATTTAGATACAACCTTCTCCCAATTTTATTTTTTTAGGCCTTGACTATCAAGGGGATACCCAAATATCTGGACGGAATATTCTTCCTATGGAACCCTAATATGGTTTTCAAGTTCCTCTGGATAGCTATATAAGTGTTGACAAATAAAATCATAGATTTAGACTAGTTGATCTCCGTACCTGAAGCTTTAGCAAAAGTATCTAGGATAGCCTTGTACATTATAGCCTCTTTCACTGTGGGAATGCCATATAACATGGTGTCATCTACACATAGTTGGTGCATTGTAGATGGGCATCCTTTATGCAGTTGCAAAAAATTTATATCCCCTTCCCTAGCAGGAGCCTTAATAGCCCTACCAAGACCTTCCATCATAATAATGAACAAGAAAGGAGACATAGGGTCCCCTTCACAAATCCCACAAGAAGGGGAAAAGTGTTTAGCAAGAGCACCATAAACTAATGTCGCAAAGCTTGTGGAGGTTGCTAACAACATGATCCATCTATTCCAAAGATGTTCAAAACCAAAGGCCTTTAAAATTGCTTCCATATGTTCCAACTAACCTTATCATATGCCTTGGATAAATCTAGCTGAATTATCATTCCTTCCTTCCTCATTCTTTTGAGAGAGTGAGAAATCTCATGGGCATGGATAAAATTATCCAATATTTGTCTTCCTTCTACAAAACAAGATTTTTCCTCTAAAATCAACATAAGAGGAACCATTTTCATGTGATTAGCTACAACTTTAGACATTATCTTGGATGTCACATTGCACAAAGATATCGGTAGAAAATTTTGGTAGTGCTAGCTTCCTCCTCATTCTTGACTAGAGTTATAAACATGGAATTTAGAGCATTAAGGATAAACGAAGAATCACAAGAATATACCACTACTTCAAAAAAAAATTGTTTTACCAGCTCCCAACAAGATTTAAAGGAATCAATGCTAAATCCATTTGGGTGGAGATATTCTCCATTTGGAATCTTTTGAACAGCATGAGAAACCTCCTCCATGGAAATGGGTTTGTTCATATTCAAATTATGCTCCTTTTTCAACACTTTGGGAATATGCCTAATGATCTTTTGCATCATTGTTAATCTATCGATCTAAGGTTCTTCTGTGCCAAAACAACCTCAATGTCCTTATGAGATTCATAATACTACCCCTCTGCATCCTTTATTTTGAGATTTTTTTTTAAATTCTCGTGTTCTATTTTTGATATGTTGAATAAAATTTTGTTTTTCTCCCCTTACTGTAACTCCAGGATTCTAGATTTCTACTTCCATAATATCTCCTCCTGCAAGAGTCTATCCTCACACTTCTTCAATAGTTCCATCTCCTCTTTCCTTTCCTCTTATGGATATTCCTCTTCCACCAATGATCTCTGAAATTCCTCCATCTTCGTTTCCAACTCCTTCTTTTCTTGAAAGATATTAACAAACTCGAATTTATTTGAGTTCTTGAGTTGGTTCTTAATATGGCTCAATCTAGCCTTCATTTTGAACATTTTGGTACCTTGTGTTATCCCCCACAATGTCCCAAGCTGAGAGGAATCGATGGAGGTAATTGTTGGCATTATGATACAGGTATGACACAAGTGTTGTCCTTTATGGAAACTCTCTTAGATGAAAGATCACAGTATAGCAGGTAAATAGCAAGAATGAAGAAAGAAAGGTATACGCAGGTTCACTATATACCAAGTCGCGTATACACGCAGGTTCACCATATACAAAGTCGCATATATGAAAAGGTATATGTAGGTTCACTATATACCAAGTCACGTATACACGCATGTTCACTATATACAAAGGCGCGTATAATGTACACATGCACTTTCACAGAAGGAAAGGCGTGTACATGTCGGAAAACTAAGTTTTGGTCCGTGGTATTTGGACCATGGTATTTTGGTATTGGTCCATGGTATTTGATCCGAGGTATTGACCCCAGTTATTGGGTCCAAGGTATCGATCCTACGTGGTCTTGGACCATGGTATTAAGAGAGGCCTAAACCTATATAAGGAGAAGAAGATCATTAGGCCAAAGTACAAGTGTGCAAGGAATGAATATCTGATGAAGTGAGAGATCCAGTATGCAGGTTATGGGTTTGTGATGCTTTGCTTGATCTGAACCATGGATGCACCTATGTGGATGATGATGGATGATGGATTGAGTTCATAAGGCTTGGAATGTATTATCATTATGTGGTTTGATCATGGATAGACTAGATCTGAGTTATTGACGCATGTTTTATTATATAAATGTTATGATCTAGGTATGACTGATGTCTGGAATAGCTACAAAGTTATGAGTAAATATTTGCAGATATGCAGGTTCACTTTGGTAAAAGCGCATATACACGTTGGTTTGGATCATTAGAGTATCATATACAATATGAAGTATGATATTTGAAGTTGCAGTTGGATCTAGTGGTTGTTGCAGAGTTCTGGGTTCTGCTCTATGTTCTAGTGACTGTGCTTTGATGGAAGGGTTTCATTGATTCAGTTGTTGGGTGATTCAAAGATTGATGATGCAGATATGGTTGATGGTTGTATTGCAATGGTGATTGATTTTGTGCTTTGATTTTATTGAAGGATCCAGTCTAAAAATTTATGAAACATGGTCCCTGGAAGAAAAGAGAAGGTCATAGCCTTCTGTAGGCCGGCACCTACATACTAGTAAATATATCAGCTACTACAATAGCTAGGGGGTTGTAGCTTCCTTCCAGTAGTATCTAGAGAATGAGAGAAGGTTGTAGCCTTCTATAGGTGGGTGCCTGCGTACTGGTATGAGTCTATGCCAGTACAAGATTGTAAACAAGTTTTCTCTTATCTTAAAGAAAACAGTAGCAAGTGGTTTTTGTCTCGCATTGGGTTTCCACCTTATATTATGGTGTTCATGTGTGTTTCTTATGTGTGATGATCCGTTTTGTTTTATTGCACCTGTTTACTGTTTATACGGTTAATGAAGTTCTGATGCACTGATTAAAGATGAACATATAAAGGATTAATTGAATCATAAGTTTACTGGATATATGCTAGTTGCATTAAACACAGTTGTGTGTGCATGCGGGTTCCTTTAACTGAAGTAGCGTATATGAATTTGATTATGGAAATGAAAAAGTTTGTGATTTTGTAATACTGATTCACCCCCCTCTCAGTATATTTCCAACAGTAACCACAGACCAAGCTTTTAGTTTGGTAGCTAGCCCTACCAAACCAAAGAGGGCTCTCTCTATGGAATCACAGCCAACAGATGACTAATATGTAAAGGATTTTATGCTAGATATGTTTAGATCAAGGTTTGATTTTATTTTGATTGTTTGATGGATGAGGGCTTAGGTCTAGGGAGCTAGGTCTAGACTTTGAGAATTAGATTTGTAGAGATGTAATGGGGCAAGTTTGGCACACACTTTAGCACTTTAGGGTTGTCATTGTTTATATGGGAGATAAGTAGGGTTTCTAAACGAGCATGAGTTTCATGAATTCATTTATATCAGAAGAAAAATGAACAATAATGTGAAAGCTTCTCCAAAACAGAGAAGTAAATGAATGTATTTAGTTTATTATCTTAGGAAACAAGCACATGAAACATGGAAATGGAAATGAAAGATACAATACATTCAAACTTATGATCACAGAAGGAAAAACATTGCTAAAACACATACCATAGGAATCCCACTATAATAGTTGCAAACTTTGTCTATTAGTTCTTGCCAAATTTTCAATTACACTACAATTCAAGGCTTAATTACACTGCATCCAAACATTGAAAGTGATTACAAAAGCCACATATAGGATCTGAAGTCGAAATCCTCCCTAGGAGGTCAAATTTCCAGCAAAGAAAGTCAAATACATGCACCTATCTGATCACTGCTACATACTACGGTGGCTACTAAACCATTTCCTCTTTTATCTAACAATCACAAAATATTTATCCAAAGCATTAAATGGAGGATAAGACACCTATTTACCCATATAGTAACCCATTTACAATTACATTTGACCATTTATATTCATTCACTTTCACCCTTTGACTTTTACAAAAGTCAAAATAGAAACTCTTAAAAATTACACAGTGAAAATTTTAATTAAAATCTCAAACAATTGCAAAAGCGTAGCGCCCAGTTTGAGGAAATATTTAGGTTCCTTCCTAAAGTATAAATTGAAATATGAAAGAATGGTAAACTAGCATTAGTTGTCTAGTTTCCAGAGCATCTTGAATTTTTGACAATTACCAATGGGAAGGCCTCCAAAAACTCATTCTCCCAAGGTGACTCTAGAAGGGTCGCGCCAAAACCAGAAGGGTCGCACTGCTCTACAAAAAGTTCGTATTTCTCCTAAAAGGATCGCACTTCTCCATAGAAAGGCCATGCTTTTCCTAAAAGGGTCACACTTCTCTACAAAAAGGTCACATTTCTCTCAAAATGCAACAAAACCCTTGATTTTCACAAAATTTTCTCTTGCACGATGATGAGAGATAGATGCTTGAAATTTTAAGAGTGAAAATGAGTTAAAAACAACTCATTTTACCCTTTTAAACTTGAAATTGGAACGTTGACATTTTCCCACCCTTGTTATAAGGCCTCCTTTCCTTCTCCATAGTAAACTTGTGAGTGCAAACCCTAGAGGGGAAAACGGGGGAAGGGAATAAGGGAATAGGATGAAGGGGTTAGGGAGTAGGAATGGATGTAGGAAAAATTTATGAGATGGGGATGGAGATTAGGGAACTTAGGGAAGTGGAGGGAAGTGAAAAGAGTGAGGGAATATAGCTATGGAATTTATACATAGTCCCAGCTATGAAGGCTGCCAAAAACACAGCATAGGGCTAGGTTTTAGGTATAGAAGGTTTTAGAATTGAGAGTGAGGGGGTGTGAGGATTTTAGGAGTGTTTTTGAGTGTGAGGAAGGATATAATGTATAGGAATAGGGTTTTTAGGTTTTCAAAACATGAAAAGGAAGTATTCCCACAGAAAACGTAGCGAGGTAACTTGAGACCAATTTTTTGGAATGTCTTTGGCCATAAAAATGTTGAGGAAGTGGTTGATGTTGAATGAGATATCTTTAGCAATGAAATGAGTGAGGAAATGAGTTATGATGGATGAGATCTCCCTTGAAAATGTGATGAATGAGAGGAATGAGATAAAAATGGTCTTTATAGGCTATGGAACTCAACCTTGCAATGGTAGGGTGGCCCACCATAATTTTCATTTTTCTTTTTGATGTAAATTATGTAGCTTGGAAATTTTTCATATAGGTTTGAAACATAACATATTACATCATTCTGAAGTGAATTACACTTAGAAACATAACTTTTTGATCAAACCCTACCACTACTCCTTCATTTCCCATTTATTGAATGAAATGACAACCTTGATGACTCTAATCCTAATGACCTAGTGGAGACGCTGATTTGAATGAAGACCATGGTGACATGACTGAAATGATGATGATGATTTGTTCAATGATGGCACATCCAACTAAGTGATGGCAGTGACCTTACATGGAAATCTTGAAGGAGAAGTAGTAGACCTAGACACACTATCCTGTGGCCAAATTTTATTATGAAAACCTAGAGGCATGATAAAATTTGACTTTGAGACCCCTAGTAAAACTTGGTAAAAGGATATTGATCACTGGTCACATGAAGAAATGACTAACACTAACATTGGCTCCATATGGGGATGGAATTTCCTTGGATGTGTTAAGAACAACGTAGACCAAGTAGCCTTATTCATTGGGCATGGAGTCAAAATGCAAAGACTAAACTCAAATTGAAAACTGACTAACTAACTAAACTGAATTAACTCTAAAAACTGACTACTGAAAGATACTACTAAAAAAAAAGGCTGAGAATTGAGATTTTTCATCACACCTACTCTAACTTATTTATACATCACCTAATAAAGTGAAATGGAACAACCAATAGAACCAAGGGAAAACTATTGAAAGGCAACTCCCATAAAAATATGTAAGAAGATTGAATCTTAATGAAATTGCAAAGCATGAGCCCACCAGCTGACCTCAAGAACGTTGCAAGAGGATATTCATAGGAATACATATTGATTTCCAGCCCATCTAATACACTACTGCTCTGTTCTAGGTAGTCTTCATACTGTAATTTTAAAATTTTCCCAACATTCGTGCTTTCCTAAAGTTTCAACTTAAAATAGTCATGATAAGGCTACAAAATCTCCTGTGACCTTTGTGATAAATGTGATGAGACTACTGATGGACAAGACAACAATGTTGTTTGTTGAGCTCAATCTCCCTTACCGTTGTTTTTAGGCTCATAAACAACCAAAGGAGGACCGCTCTAACTACAAAACTCATCCAAATAATCACCTACTGGATTACTGCAAATATGAGCAAGTTGTTGTAACCTTTTGTGGATCAGTTCTAATGAAATCACATTATCTTGTATAAAATCTTCATTTCCCACACTTTTGGCTGTATTTTCAAACTGAATGTTTCTTGGTAGCGATGGTTGTGGATTGAAAAAGGGTTCTATATTACAAACAACATTCTCAACAACTTCAGGAGAAGGTTGTCGACTGCTTCCAACTTGCTTATTTTCTTCCTTTGTAACCTTATAGTTTTCTCTTATTATTTCAAAAGAAGAGAAACACAAAGGTAAGGAGTATTGGTCAAGAATTTCATGGTCTTCTTTGTTCTCAACATCAAAACTAAAAGAATGCTTAATTAAAACCTCCCCACCCTTGTTTTTAGTTTCACAAACAACCAAAGGAGGACCACTAGGGCTGCAAAACCCATCCAAATAATTAGATATCAAATCATTCAAAATAAAAGAAGGTTGTTTCCATTTTAAAATAGCTTTAGACTACTTCTCTTCTTTGGTGAGTTTATGATCTTCCTTTAATTCAAATGCAACATAACATAAAGGTAAAGAGTTATTGTCATCCATTTCATTAATATTTTTGTGTTCACTTTCCAAGCTGTAAAACTTCTTACCTAATTTAGATTTTTCATCAAACTCCTCCTCTCTATCATAAACCACATGTGTAAGCTGATTTTCTTCCTTAAAGTGTTGAAAACATGCTATTGGTTGCTCATCGAAATCATCATCATATTCATCGTACTTAGGCAAATCAGGTTCAAGAGAAACATCATCAAATATGAATATTGATAAAGAAGACTATTTTCCTTCGTGTTGATCTATAAATCCAGTTTTAGGATTGTCCTCAAGCAAATACATAAAACAATCATTTTCTTATCTATGATAACTGACATTAGTAGCAAAATGGTTAGGGTCGGCAACCTCTTATTCTTCTGCAATAAGTGGGACATGGTGTTTTTGAATAGCAAGTTTATCTCTCATGTTGATCTTTTGCATCATTTCCTGCATTGTGCTTACCAAAATGTTGAGCTTCACTTCTGAATATGTCAGGTGTTCCTTCTCTATGTTCTCCCTCGCTTCTTCTTTCAACTTTGAACTTTTGATCAGCAAATTAGCTTCCACAACTATTGCACTATCTTGCATTTCTTTGAGTGTGGTAGTGTTCCTTTCTCTCAATTGAAATGCCATTTCCGGATTAAAGGAATCTGGGTAGTGTAAAAGAGCTAAACCAGGAGGTGGTTTTATATTAGTAGGCATTGAATGGTATACTTGATTGAATCTAGCATAAAAGTGTTGCATTGTTTCTCCTGGTTGTCTTTCCAAATGATTATACTCTTCTAAAATCATAAAAGGATTTCTCTTGATCACCCATCTGTCAAGGAAGACTTTCACAAACTGATGGAAATCGAAAATGCTTGTAGCTGGCACTTTCTTGAACCATTTCTTAGCTTCACCTTGCAAATATAAAGAAAAAATTATGATATTGATATCATCTTCTTCAACCTCAAAAAGGTCGAGAAATTTTTCAAATTTCTGAATGTGTTTTTCAGCAGTGATGTTACCATATTCTCCATCAAACTTGGGAAGATATTTGTAATAATTTTAAGGGAAATCATGGAGTATAGGAGGTAAGATGAGTGGCTTGTATCCATTTGGAATTTTACAAGGTGTAGGAGTATGTACAGAAGCTATAGAATTAGTCTTGATCTCTTGAGGCTCACCAAGTTGAAGATGGTCATCATATGATTCAGCAGAAGGGTCTTGATCAAAATCAAAATTTGTATTCACAATTTTCAAAGGAAAGGAATTAAATGCAAGTCTGGGATCTTTTCTCAAATACAATATATTCTGGAAAACCTTCTTGACATTCTCAGGAAAGAGGAGAAATAATTTACAATAAAGAACATGAAGTCTTGGGTGAAATTCCAATTTGAATACCTGATATTCCCATACTTTCCTTTCATTTTTCTGTTGGTAAGGTTCATCCTCCAGTGGAGTCTTTGAATTAAATTTGACACTGATCTGAAGTTGCCTAGTGAATTATTTCAGCCTTCATATGTGTCTGGTCACTGTCCACCATCAGCAATCAGATTTGATCCTTGTCGTTCTTTCCTAGGGAAGATAAGATCTTTCGTTCCCCAGCAACGACACCAAAATGTTATCCCCCACAATGTCCCAGGCTGAGAGGAATCGACGTAGGTAACCACAAACCAAGATTTTAGTTTGCTAGCTAGCCCTACCAAACTAGAGAGGGCTCTCCCTATGGAATCATAACCAGCAAATGACTGAGATGTAAAGGATTTTAGGCTAGATATGCTTAGATCAGGGTTTGATTTGATTTTGATTGTTTGATGGATGAGGGCTTAGGTCTAGGGAGATAGGTCTAGGCTTTGAGAATCAAATTTGTAGATATGTAATGGGGCAAGGTAGGCACATAATTTAGCACTTTACAGTTGTCATTGTGTATATGGGAGATAGGTAGGGTTTCTAAATGAGCATGAGTCTCATGAATTCATTTATATCAGAAGAAAAATGAACAATAATGTGAAAGTTTCTCCAAAACAGAGCATTACATGAATGAATTTTGTTTATTATCTTAGGAAACAAGCACATGAAACATGGAAATGGAAATTAAAGATACAATACTTTAAAACTTATGGTCACAGAAGGAAAAACACTACTAAACCACATACCACAGGAATCCCACTATAATAGTTGCAAACTTTGTCTATTAGTTCTTGCTAAATTTTCAATTACACTAGAATTCAAGGCTTAATTCCACTACATCCAACCCTTTAAAATGATTGAAAAAGGCCTCATATAGGCTCTGAAGTCGAAATCCTCCCTACGAGGTAGAATTGCCAACAAAGAAAGTCAAATAAATGCACATATCTAAGCATTGCTACATACTAGGGAGGTTATTCAACCATTTCCTCTTTTATCTAACTATCACAAGATATTTATCCAAATGATTAAATGGAGGATACCTATTTACCCATATATTAACCCATTTACATTTACATTCATCCACTTTCACCCTTTGACTTTTACAAAAGTCAAACTAGAAACTCTGAAAAATTACACAGTGAAAATTTTAATTAAAATCTCAAAAAAATGCAGAAGTGTAGTACAAAGTTTGAGGCAATTTTTAGGTGCCTTCCTGAAGTCAAAATTGAAATCTGAAAGAAGGCTAAACTATCCTTGTCTATCTAGTTTCCATAACATCTTGAATTTTTTAAAATGACCCATGGGAAGGCCTCCAAAAACTCATTCTCCCAAGGTGTCTCCAAAAGGGTCGCGCCAGAACGAGAAGGGTCGCACTGCTCTACAGAAAGGTCACATTTCTCCTAAAAGGATCACACTTCTCCACAGAAAGGTTGGTCTTTTCCTAGAAGGGTCACACTTCTCTACAGAAAGGTTGCATTTCTCTCAAAATGTAACAAAACCCTTGATTTTCACAAAATTTTCTCCTACATGATGATGACTGAGAGATGCTTGAAATTTTAAGAGTGCAAATGAGTTAAAAACAACTCATCTTACCCTTTTAAACTTAAATTTGGAACCTTGATACTTTATGACCTTGAAATTTGAAACTTGGTAACTTTATTGGCTTTCTTGAGACATTGGATCTTTTTTGGAACTTTGAACTGCAGCCTTTGGAACTTTGAAGTACTTATTACAACATAATCATTTGAAATAAAAGACTTTTTGAACCAATTTGTATCACTACTCTTTTACATGCCAAATTTATGAATGGAATGAGAAACTCAATCACTGAAACCCTAATGACCTAATGGATGATAGTGAGCTATATGAAAACCATGATAATGAGATTGTGATGACCATAAAACTTTTCAGAGATGGTACATCCAAATGTATGACGTCAGTAACCAAAACATGGCAATTTGTAAAGGAGTAATTGACAACCTAGACACATTATCCAGTGACCAAAGTTTTTGAATGGAAGACCTAGTGAAATGATAAAAAATTGACCTTAAACCCCAATGGACATTCTAAAAGAGAACATTTGATCACTAATGAGAGGAGAAACTGATTGACACTAGCCCCTTGAATTGGTAGAGGTTTTGACCACCACTTCTTAATATTCTCCATAAAAGAGATGTGATTTATCCAAAAAGCTTCAAATATGAACGGTCTATTTTTAAGGGTTACTAACATATGCCACTGTTAGCACCATCAACCAATGATCTGAACCTCCATAGGGGAGAATACTTTCATTGACATTCATCCCTTTGAGCAATAGATCCTAGAAAAGTAGGAATCTATCTACTCTAGAGGCTATTTGATGCTCATTGCCCCTTTTATTACTACAGGTAAAGATCCCATTACCTATATTGATATCAATATTTTTCTCATATTCTATGAAACTCATGAAAAGGCCTCAAAGTCTCTATCTAACCTCCTCATACCACCTTTCTTTTCTACTAATGAATATAACATATTGAAATCCCCCCCTATAATCCACTATTGGTCTGGATTTCTTCTTCTTAAATCCTTTAGAGCCTGTGTAAAACCTAGTTTCTCATCAATTCTTTGTGGCCCATAAACATTTGTAAACAAATGGATCCTGGAGCACCTATGATTTGCAGTTCCAAAGAGAGGAGGAATTTAGTGTATTATGTGGCTACCAGGTTCATTACCTGAGGATTCCACCAAGTTACTAACCCTCCTACACTACTTTGAGATTCCATATCTAAGTAGCTAAATTTCCTACCCAACTTCCTATATGCTTCCTTCATCTTATCAACTATACATTCAATTTCTTGAATGGATATTAAATATGGATTTTCCATTCCTATTTTCTTCTTTAACAGTATTTGTTTTCTGAGGCTATTCATGCCTCTTCCATTACAAGCAATTATTTTCATATTTAACTAGGGGGTTTGGAGGTGACCTAAGAGCTCTCATATTACCTAAATTGATCAACATTGTTTCAGGCTCCTGCAGAGCTACATTGTTCAAATTTATTCCCCTTTTCCTCCTAACTTGGTTTGGAATTAGGGGGAGTTGATATTTGGGCACCTCGATTCCCATATCGTCGATCTCCCCGTGTGATCACTTTAGGTCTCAAAGTTTTGCATCCTCTAGCATATGATAAATATATTGAATCTGGTCCACCTATTCCAAAGGGATTGCATCCAACCCCTGCTTTCTCCATTGTTCCACCATACTCTGCATATCCATTCCTTCCCTTTCGACTATTTCCTAGAGGTCGGGGTCAGTTCCCACTTCACGGTGTCTGATGTAAGAATCCCTTTCTAGGTCTTTCCCCTAATCTAAAATATACATGCGCTTATGAGGGTTTTCTTGACCTTCCATAATCACTTCCTGGTTGTTATTAACTTGATTTTCCAATTTCTCTCCATCATTCCTTTCCTCCTCAGGTGTCAGTTCTGAAAAGTTGTTGAAATTTTTCTTCTTGGCATTCCTCCCTCCTGGTGTTTTTTTTTTGTATCCTATTGGCTCGCCCTTTCTAGTTTATTGTGCTACTCTTGTGTGATTCAGGGAGAAATCGCTTATCAAATGTATGTGCTCATGGCAAAGTCTACACCTGAATAGGTTATGTTCATAATCAATAGTTTGTAGCCACATCTCATCCAATAATTCCAAATAGATCACTTCTAGTAAGACTCCAGATACATCCATATCTATGCAAATCCTTGCATAAGAAGTATATCTTCCCTGCAATTTCGCATCTGAAATTTTCACAAATTTACCCAAGTTATTACCAATAAGTTCAAGGGTCAACGATAGCCAATAATCTAGGGGCAGGGAATAAATCCTAATCCACACAAAACACTTTTCAATGTCTCTTTTTCTGTGGTAACATTCTCCTTCGAGGAACACATGTATAACCCTGCTGAAGCAAAGAAATAAAGTCAACCATCAAACACCCGATCTTTATCCTCAAGATTTGCAATCACCACAGTAAGAAAGCCTTTTGACCCCAGGTGTAGTTCATTCTCACCCCATGGCTTCCAATGTTTCTTGATCCAATTGTAAAGGGATTTTTTTTGTTGGCCACAACCCCATGAATTTACATATGATATCATGCATATGCATGCGGGCTCTGAACGCTTGGGTCTAGGGGTATGTAATAACAACCTTCAGGATCATCATTGCTCTAGGCTTTCATGGTCCATTCCCAATGGCCCCATTTGTTCTTTGTTGTTGATCTTACTAGTCCTCTATCGTACCTCTTCCTTCACCTATTTTCTGACCAATCGACTCCTATTTTCAAGTCCCACCCACTCCCTAACTCGTATCTTATGAACCTTCTATTGAAATTATAAAACCTCCACGGAATCATTTTCCCTTACCTACGACCACATTTTTGTAGTAGGGAGCCTCGGTCCCCCCCCCTCTGGACATTGTCCTTGCCAGATACCCTATCTCTAATTTTTTTTTAAAACCCTGATAATTCATTATTATTAAATAGTGAGATATTATATTTAAATAAAAAGAAAATGTTGATTTATAGAAAAGAAATTCAATATGTATTGAATTTGAAAATAATGATATGTTTTGCAAAAAAAAATTCTAATTATATATTATTGATTTTTATGGATTGAATATCTCACAAGAAAGATTTGAAGTTGAGTAAAAGATGAAATTTCTTCTCTTAATCAACTTTATATTTTAACCTAATTGATGTCATTTTCTATTTTATTTCTATCCCAAGGATTATAAATTCCTATTATCCTCAAAGATTACATTTAATAATATTAATTTCTTATTTTAGCGAAGCTAATTTCTTCATTTTCCTAGATGGGGTGCTTGGTAGGCTACAGGTGGGGGATGCATTGTCATAATCCCACTATGCATTCATGGGTGAGGACATGGGAATGCATCTCCCCCAGTTTATGATACCACATTCATGCTATTTACATGGCATATCATGTCAATTTATGATTTTATGATGGAAAATGCAACAGATTCTAGTACAGAGTTAATGCATGAGCTTAGGTCGAGATGTGTCATATATATCATGCAATTTCATGGGGTTTATGACTATCATACACATAAAACCTTGTTGGCTTTCTCATGCTTCTTTTCATTTCACATGGAGGTTGGAATTCAAGCGGCGAGGCGATTTCATTTAGCACAAGGGAAAGTGGTATCAACATATCTAAAGCACACTCCAAGGTGAATTATTGCTCCTCATGATTATAATTTTATTTAAAATTTAATAAAACTAAAATTTATGAACACACAATTCATTTCAACCAAATAAACTAAAATCTATAAACACGCAATTCATGTATACAAATAAACAGTAACATTCCACATATAACTCCCCTTACATTTATTTGCTCCTAATGTCAAAAATATTCATTAACATAAATAGTATATAATAGTATTATATAAAGAGCATGTACAAATTTGTTAGAGTAGCAACGATCTTCGATCAATTTATTAAAACATGATTATCGGTTCTTAATAGTTTGAAATTTTCACACAAAATTTTGTTTTTAATATTTTGAACCTTTTCATATGCAGAGATTGCAGAGGATTAGGTTGTACTTCATTTTCCTTCATATGATTGATGTGCGATAGAAAATATAACACAATTTTAATAATAAACAAAGAATTTAGTTAATTTAATTCTTGTTGTTACCAGACGGGAATTTTTTTATTATAAATCTATTATACTATTTTAAATAGTATATCACCATACATATTTATTATAAACAAATTTCAATATAACAAGAAAGTCAGTAATGAGCAAAGAAGAAAATCACAATATCACCTAGTTTTACTTAATGAATTCCATTTCTTTTTGGCCTTGGGACTATTATCCTTATAATAAGGATAAAGGTATTTCAACAACTTTGAAGTTCTTGTGTTAGGATATCATTAGTAGTTAATATTGAATATTGTAATATATTTATTACGTTATTGTTTATTGTTAATGGTTTTTTTTTGTAGAAAGGATTTTTTTCATACATATTAATACAGTTAGTTTTTTTTAGCTACTTACATTAGATGGATTTTATTTTTAATCTTTCATTTCTTGAGCTAGAGATTAACAAAGTATATTTAATAAAATCTTTAGAAAATTAAGAATGCAAGATAGTTTCAAGATGAGAAAAGTCACAATCAATTAAATTAATTGTTTCCATAATGAGATCTTTAACCAAAAAGAAGCTTGAAGTCTCTAGCTCGAAGTCTAAGGTTTGACAAGCTTTATTCTTCATATTAGTAGAAAATTTGTATTTTAAAGATCTAGTTAATGAGCATTTCCACTCCGAAGAGCTAACTTTTCCATAATTTCCCAAAGCACCTTCAAAGGAAGAAGAAAAAACACAAGTATAAATGGCCCATGAATTCGAGGAAGAAGCCACCTTTGAACTCCCCGTCCTTGAGTTAGATGAAGAAACAAAGATGGGAATCATTCCTCATTTAACTCTACCAAACTTCTAAAGTCTTTATAAGGAGGATCCTAATACCTTCCTTTTTGAATTTATGTACTTTGTTGAAGCTATAACTACATGTCATATGCTAAAAAGTTAAATTTATTCCCTTCCACATTCAAGAATGCAACACTACACTACTTTATGAGTCTCATTAAATGTAGCATTTTCACATGAGACCATATGAAGTAGACTATAAAGATAACGATTGAAGGGAAAAGGTCTTTAGAATGACCCAAAATGAAGAAAAGAGCCTTGAAGACTATGCCAAAAGTTTCAATTACAATCTTCACAGGGAAAGACAAGAAAACATGGCTCTTGGGACAACGTGTGTCATGTTACAAAGAGGAATTTGGGATGATTGCATTGATATCCCCAATCTAATGGGAGGTTGAAATGTCTCTCAACAACCCTACAATGTCATCCTTGAATTATGTCAAACATATTCCATGCAAAATTCAAAGGCTAGTAAAGGAACTAGAGTCATACTAACAAGAATTGGCAAAGCTACCAATGGTGGGGTCAGAAGGGTGAAGATTAGGAACATGCTTGAAGCTTTCAAGGTTGATATACTTAGTTCTTTGAACTCCCAGCTAGACATGTTATAGACGAAGAAGAGGGAAGAAACAGAATTATCCCTAGTTACCTTCTACTTGAAATGTAAAAGAAAACATCCATTGAAGGAATATCCCTTGGATCAGATTAAGGTTTGTGTCATATTCAGCAAAGAACACACCACAATAATTTTCCCATCTATGCCTATTTTGGATGTTACTTATCAAGAAGAAAAAGAACAAGAACAATTATGTTTTATGGCCTAGAAAATACCATAGCAGCTAAAACCCCAACGTATGATTCACGATTAATATCAAAGTTACAATTCTTATTGTACTAAAACTTTTGTGCAATATATTCTGAGCCATGGTGTCCACCAACAAAATCATGAATGGCTCATCCTCTCCCAAACCATCTTTGGAAATAGAGGTGGAGAAACCCTTCTTATGGAGGCCCTCAACAAGTTTTTGCACAACCACCCATGTAGCTTCTACCCCCTTCATAAATGTAGGCATCCACTTCATCCCATCCTTATCCACAACTACCTGCAAAATCCATCCGCAACCATAACAATGCTAGGGTAACCCAACCAACATAATTTGTTGGACTTGCCACCTACCCTACCTATTATATCTCTTACCTAGTTTGCCAAGATATTAATATTTACTTGTTCTTTAGTCTAGGAATAAATTAATCCAAAGCCATCCTCTTTTTCATATTAAAGATTTGAATTAGGATTTCCAAAATAAGAACTAGGATAAGAACCATATTCTAGACCTTTAAATGATCATGCATTCCCTAAATCTTAAAACCCACCTTATCTAGAGAGACTAACTCAACAGAAACGTATTACTAAAACCAAGCTTAAGCTCTTTGGGGAACTCAAGAATGTGTATGTCAAAATACCATTATTATAAGTCATCAAAGATGTGCCCATCTATTCAAAAATGATAAGGAAACTTTGTTTAAGAAGGTCTGGTAAAAGAAGCAAGGATCCCCAAATGGTCGATGTCATGGGCAAGATGTCAAACTTAATGATGGGAGGGGTGGGGGGAGGGTTTCATATTCAAGTATTATAATGATTGAAAATTAGTTTTTAATGCATATATCAATAATAAGGCCATTCCTAAATAATTAATCAATCTAGGAACTTCCATTAATGCCACAACTCGAGAAACTATGGAAGCCTTAAGACTCTTTGGTATTAGGAAAACCCCTAGTATACTCCAACTTGATGACAGATCCACCATTAAACCAAAAGGAATATTAGAAGACGTAGTGATCTCCATGGATTCATGACAATATCCCACCAACTTCATCATCTTAAAACCCCAATCCTATTTGGTTGGGTATCTTTTAACCTTGGGAAAGCCATGGTTGGCCATTATTTATGCTCATATTGGTTACTGATCTAGAAACATGACCATCTCTCATGGAGCCTCTACTAAACAATTAACTCTTTATCCCCCTGCAATGGAAGACCAACCACCATGGCACATCATTTCCCCTTCATTGGCCTTATCTCTCCTATTTTATTTTTTTCTTTTTATTAAATTGTTTTTTATGTCTCACATTTGTGTCTTTTGACTTTTATATTGTTTTTTCTACAAAGTTCTTTTGTTCTTTGTTAATTAGAAAATTTCATTATGGGTAATGAGTCTTACACCTATTCCTTGGTTCAAATCCATTTCTAATCCCACCACCACATTGAGAGGATTTTTGGTCTCCAAAATCTTGAAGGAGACCATTCTTGATCAAATATTTATTTCTATGTCTCTAGAATGTGGCGTTGACTCTAGCTTCTATCTACAATTATAAATATTTCTCTAGCTCTAGCTCATGGCTATATCTACTGACTTTGATTGTTGACTCACTTGTTTCCATAATGCAAACATCTTTTCAGTAACACTCACCTCTATGCAATCTCTATATTTGATATCTAGACTCAACATCCATTTCCATCTCCCTCTCAATCTTGGAGATAATTCATATTAGCATCCAATGAAGCAAGGTTGAATATTGTTATATGTTCAATGTAACCCAAACAAGCTATTACATTATGTATCGTCCCCTCTAAAACAAGTGTGGCATGCCCTCTCTTTTTTTCCAGTATGGAAAAAAGTCTCTAGTGCCTACACATGCCTATAAGCGCATCATGGAATCTTAAGAACCCTGCCCTCCAAGGTCGCCAACCTCTATGCATTAGTCTTTAACACTTATTCAAGAAGGAAAAATTATTTTTGAAGATTTTAGGTAGACAATGGAATGGAGCTACCTTAGTGGTAAGAAACCAACCACTATCCTCTTTGATGGTGATGTAGACCTCTTGTGGTACTCCCTCTCTTTGGACAACTTGTTCTCCTTGGTTTAGAAATGCAAGAAACTCTCCATCTCAATTAGGCTTCACTTTCCACACCATCCTCTTTGGTATGTTATTTTTAGGGTGAGTATTTCATTGAAGTTACCAACACTTTACTGCTTAATGTCTAGTCAACTTGCATTGGTGGAAAATGTTGAATTCACACTTATAGGGTGGCAGGGGGGGGGGGAGCTGTGTGGTGAGGTGAATCATTATAATACAATTTCTTACATATTTAAACATTCATGAATCATAAACAAAAAATATGACATATGGAATATGTTAGTGTCAGTATCTTCATCTCTCCATCAATGATCAAATTCTCTTGTTTCAATGCATATTAGGTGTCTCACTCAGTCATTTGCATTCCATTAGGATCATGGGTCATCTGATGGTCATGGCTTGTTGTACGTTTTCCCTCATGCCCTTTACCTGCTGGCCCATTTCCATTCGTCAAGATCATCTGCAGTCATTTTTTGTCTTTAATCTGCAAGGGTCATTTTTAGGATTTCAGTTTCATTAGGTCTAGGTTTTTCGTCAAAAAGGTCTTCAAAATGTTCAATAACGGTCAGCAGGTGCATGAGGAGGTTGAATAAAGTCCTAGTACTAATAAATTTCATAATCACATGCTCAGAAATGTATTTTCCCTCAAAACCCTGTTTTGAGGAAAAACATAGTATTTTATGTTTTTATGTATAAATTTGACGTAATTTCGGTTCTTTCATATGCAAATAACTTCAGTGGCAACCCTAGTCACCTTGACAAGCTTTAGCAACTCCATCCCCGAGAAGGCAAACAAAAAAATCAAATCATTTAGTTCATCAAAGGCAAAAATAAAGTAAACTGCCCAAAAACAGAGTTTAAAAGTAAGTCACAATGAAAACATTACAAAAGTGGGTTTTATGAATTAAAAATCAAAATCTCTTGTATATAAATCATTTTTCATGTTCAAAGAGCTCATTTGCATTCAAATAAGAAATATTGTAGCAAAACTGTGCAAGTTCAGGGGTGTGGCGCATTGAGTCATGGGCGCGGGGCATTGAGCTGGCGTGGCGCATTGGGTCATGGGCACGACGCATTGAGCTAGCGCGGCACATTGGAGTGCCCTCCACAGTGCAAAATATACACTGGTGCGATGCATATAGCAGGCGCGGCACATTAGGTTTGTGGCATGACGCATAGAACTGCAAGCCCGATTCCACACATAAACGTCTCTCTCAAATTTCCAAATTCGCTCAATCCTATGGTGTGCAAGTAAGTCAAGCCTTCTTCCCTTGCTAGTGAATGAGTTTTTCTTAAATTTTATGGTGGTTTAGTGAGATAAAACTCAAACCCTACCTCCTTGCAATTTTTTCTCAAAAACAATTTCCTAGGGTTTGTATTTGTGCTTTTGCTGCCAAGTCCACTCCATCACTCCCTCACTCTTTGACTCCTCCATTTATTTTCCAGTTTCATCCACTCATTCCCTACTTCCCATATTCCTAAAAATCATTCACCCCTATCCCCAATCCCATTATCCCAAACCCTAGCTACAAAATTCCCAAACCCTAATTGCTATCCCATAGCCTCAAACCTGTCCCTAAAACCCTTTCATTCCCCAAAAAACTTGTCATAACATTCCCAAAACCCCTTATACCCTCTCCCTCCACAGTCCCTCAGACATTCTCATCCTTGGTGACAGAAAACTAAAAACACCATAAATCTCTTCATACTCATTAAGAAAACTCACACATTAGCAAACATGGAGTCTAATCCTTCCTATGACCGAGATGAAGAGACACACAGTGACTCTCCTACAGAAATGCATGCACCAAGGAGACCTCACAAGGGTCGTAAACATATACGAGAGGAGCCTACTTCACTTGCCGAGTTGTAGGCCTGCCCTCTTGCTATCACATGCTTTCAACACCAATCTTGTTATCAGTTTTGTGAGATGGTTGCAAAATTCCAGTACCATCATGAGTTGGCCAGGTTGTTTGTGCTTCATCTACATAATGGCCAAGTCATTCTAGCAGGTGTGACATTCACCTTGACACCGGAGTCTATTTCTCTAGCAACTAGCATTCCAAATGTCGGAGAGCAGTGGAATAAAAGGTAACAAATTGATAGGGGACATTATGAGCCATACATCAAGGCTGGTTATCTAAGATAGCTCAGCAGATTTTTTCCCTTCCGGTACCCGAAAGACTCATATGCTCCCTTAATGAAACTCATAATTAAGTATTTCAACTATGAGGGATAGTTTTCTCGCCTATATGCCTATCACATCAGATTGTTGATGCAATTTACCAGGGTGAGAATGATGAATCTCCCCTACTTCATGTGCTGAAATATTGAGAAGAAGACCACCCTAGTGCAAAAGAAGACTCCTCAGTAGTATAACAATATATATCATTTTGCACTCATCAAAATTGTGGTCATGCATCATCTTGGTTTGCAGAACATCTCATGGGAGGATTTCATTTCTCATGAGTTCTTCACGACTCCTCAGGTACCTCCATAAGCTTTTCATGAGACAGGTGGACCTTCACATCAGCAGGGGAGTCATGACACATAGACCGCTAGTGTGCCATGCTTGTCACCTATCAAAATGGGCACTAGAAGGTTGTTTGCAGCAGCAAAGTGAGTATTATCTCCACCCAGGGTGGAAGGGGACTCACTTCCTCCATCAGAAAAGCAAGTTTAGGACAAGGGAAAGTGGCCATTTCATGATGAGGGGCCTTCAGGTGAGTAGGAGACTGATTTCATTCTCATTCAGGATGATGACACTGATTTGGGCCCACAAAGCTCAAAGCTCAAGGAAATCATCCAAGAGCAACAGGCAGACATCAATGATTTTTCCCTCAACCTAGAAAGGGCTAAGTGGATAATAAAATACCTGGAGCAAAGAAACAAGCAGCTAGAGGATCATCAAACCATTATGGAGCTGCAAAACATATGAGAAAACTGCCAGGTAGCCAAGAGGAGGAAAGTGAAGCTCACATCACTTGAGTAAGAAATCAATGTTGATCGAGAGTGTTGGCTTGAGAGAGTGAATATCCACTTAGAAAAGTTTCTAGAGAATGCTAATAGGGAGAAAACAATGTTGAGGCATATGGCCTACCATTACATGGCGAGAAATAAAAGTTGCAAGGCAATAATCAGAAGCTTGAAGGCAAAGTTGAAGAGGGCATCGAGGAGGCGAAAGGAGAAAGATAGACTTTAGATCTTGGCTGAGGCTTCCTTGGCCCAACATAGCACTTGATGGAGAACACTCAGCCCAGATTTCAAAAAAATTGGGACACCTTTTTCAATTTTGGAATTTTTGGGCCAAAACACAGGATTTTCTGCCCAATGCGTTGCGCCACTTGGCGCTTGCTTTTGATGGAGGCCTCCTTTTGAGGAAAACTCAGCATATTTGGATTTTTCATGGATAAATATGCATGCTCGCCAATGTCCAAGAAATTTTGACAGGTTTTGAGCCCCCAAAAAGGTCAAAAACACCCCCAAAATGACCATTCTGCCCCTTTTTGGACACACAGGAAGCAGTGTTGGGAGAACTCAGGTTTGAAGGGGTAAATTGAGGCCAAATTTACAAATTCCACTTGTTTTGGAAAGTAGACAGGCAAACCTTTCCAACAAGCACACTTGGAGAGAATTTGGACATCGGAAACGCCTTCCAAAGCAGCTGCAAATAGGCACTATGCATAGAGAAATAAGCACGGCACATTGGGGAAATTTTGCTCAGTTTGACCAAGAATATTCTATTTTTCGCCTAGTTTCTTAACAATTTGACTTTTTTCCTTCTTAATGTCAAACTTATGATGTAATTTAATGTAAATTTATGGATATTGATGTAATTATGTTAAATTTTCACTCATAGATGGACATTCATCCATCAAAAAGTAGTTTGCAACTGAATGAATCAGTTCCCTAGTTTCTAGAGGCAAGTTGTTCCACTGCCTAATTTTTAGTTCTCAGATTAGAATTAGTTGGAACAGCTCCTAAACTCATGAGCTCGATCCCTAGAGGCCAGGATCAGTTCTTGTTTGCCCATATCTTGTGATTTTTCAGTCATTAGCAAAGGTTGGACTTTTGAGAAAGCTTGGAGTTTCATTGTATACATTTTTCAGCAGTTTTGGCTAAGGAATAGACCAGGGTTTGCAGCACTCTATGGGGTTCATGTGGCATCTTCCTTTGATATTGTGTTTCCTTATATAAATGTAAGTTTATATGTGTTTTACGTATGTCATTCTCTCTCTTGCTTCATATTAACTAAAACAAACAAGGATAAAGGTAGAATCCGTTGAAATTTGCAGTGCTCTACCTAGGGTTTGCTTAGTTATTTATGTTTTCAGCTGTTTGAAGAAGATCCTTGAGGTTTTCTTGCCCTCTTCAACTCCTCATCTGTCTAAAGCTCTACATTTCATTGAATTTGAAGTGTCAAATCAAATTCCTACCTTGCCCCATTGAGATCTCTACAAAACTAAGCCTCATTCCCCAGACCCAAAATTTGCCTTGCCATTTAAGCCAACAAAACATCATCAAATTCAATAAAACCCTTTTGCATGCATACCTAGCTGAAAATTAGCCTTCATTCAAGTCATCTCAAGCCTCATTAATCACTTTGATGAGATTGACAAGAGAGAGCCCTCTTCCAACCTGGTAGGGCTAGCTACCAGGTTAAGCTTGGTTTGATGTTACCCTAGATCCTACCTTTCTCATCCTTAGGTAGATTTAGGAACTAACATAGTGGCGACCATACAGGGGAAGAAATTGTTTGTTGTTAGTGTTCTTCATTTTATAAACTATAGACGAAGCCTAGAGTTAGCCAGGTAGCCTTCGATATGCTCTTGCTTTGCATTAGCAAAAGTAGATAAAAGTTGCTTCAGTCAATCTCCGGTCTAGTATTATGAAATGAACATCTGACTTTCAAATTGCTCTAGTACATGTATTAAGTTAGATCTGAATGTTGATGGTGGACAACAATCAGACACAGGAAGGCTGAAATCATTCACCTAGCGACTCCAGCGTCGAAAAATCCCAAGGTTCAAAATCAATAACCTGAAGAATTTCTTGGTGAATTCATTGTTATCAAAATGGTTTTGTTGGATCGAAGGTATGCTCCCATGAGCTGAGATCACATTCCAAGATTCCCAAATAAAATTCCTAAGGTAGATTGGCAAAGGAATTTGCCTACGTTTAAAGATGATGATAGGAAGGATGTTGCTTTACATCTAGTTAGATTTCACATACATATTCGCAAGTTGAAGGTTGATTTTCCTGAAGATTGCTTGATGAAGATATTCATGGCCACTTTGGAAGGTGAAGCCCACTCTTGGTATGAAAGTTTTCCACCTGCTTGTATTTACGTTTTAAAGGATTTTCATGCCATGTTCTTTTAAAGGTATAAAGAATCTTATCCATCATTAAATTTAGTTCAGAACTGTTGTAGCCATGTTTATAGTTTTATTGAAAATCTTGAAAAAATTTATGAATATGATGACTTCATGGATGATGAGATCATGGAGGCCCTGTATGAAAATCCATTTTAGCAGCATAAAGAGAGTTTAGAGGATACTCATCAAGATGCTCAGGAAGCTTTGCAGCAGGATCAAGATCTTTGCACAATGGGAAATGATGAAAGAGAAGGTTTTATTTCAGATCTATCCATAGAAGAAGACAGCATGCATGAAAGTCAAGTCAGCTATTTCAGATCTAGATTTAGATTGTGATGATTAAGACTACCTTGTTTTGAATCCCATGAAGAAGAGCTCTGCTGTTGAGATCATCTGGAATGAAGAAGACAAAGTTACTGACCCAAGCCTTCATGAAGAGGTAATCCAGTGATTTTATGAAAAACAAGTGTAGAGCTATAACAAGGGCCTTTTTCACCTCTAGTTATCTCACATTACAAGTCAATCCGGGAGCGTTTTGTTATTGCAAAGGGTATCTCGATTTGAGGCTATTTGTCAGAGTAATGCTTAGTAGTATAGGTCTAAGAAATACAAGAGTAAATGGATGATAAGCTATGCTAAATTACTTTTGCATAAAGAAATCACACACGGCAACTTTGTCAGTCAAGGGTACGGAAGCAGTAACCCATCCCTTTAGAAACTGATGAAAGAAAAGGAATTAGAGTATGGATCATGGATCTGGGAGCATAATAGCGTCTACTGTGTCTCACGACAGCCTTGATCCTCCTCCCACACCAAACCAATGAATGCAAGTAAAAAGGAACAGCAAGAAAGCATAATGGAATAGCAATTCAAGAATGGAACAACAGTAAAAAGGAATGACAGGAAAGAAACTAAATCTCGCGAGTTCAACACTCTCAATTCTTGGCATCAACTTACATACAAAGAAAGAGCAATCTTTTGTACAAGTAGACAGTTTAATCAAATGGAACAGCAAATCACCATAACCAGGAAATGTCAATCATATATAAACATAATCTGAAACAATTACCAGTAGTCCACTACTCCAACCATATGTAGCTGAAACATTCCACTTATAAATTCTGTAACGGAAGTGAACAACTTAGAACAATGTTATGTGATCAATTCTGGAAATATGATGTAAACTTGTTACAAAGATTTACAAAAGGAAAACTACTGGTGAACAAGTATGGAACAACATGTACGTATATCAGATTATTGAGAACAATAAACAAACCACACGAAGCCAAACTGTAATGATACAATCAGCCAGTGTCCGTTGGAGCCAGGCCCTTAGCTTCCAATGGCACACCGCCGTAACTTACTTCAGATGCAGGGGGAAAGTAACACCAAATATATTATATTAACGCATCAATGATAATACAGCAAAACTAAGTCTCAAAGAGACTCGATAGTCTGAGTTTAGCCAACTGTGCAGCTTGTAAACAGAAAGTAAAAATACAAGATACTCTAGACGTCCCCTTTTTTGAAGTCTTCAATGCTTCCCCTTTTATACAAGTAATGGCGGAGTTAACTAAACAACAAAATGATTGAAAGTAACGATCCCTCAGGATCAAAGATCCTGAGGGATCTGTTAAACTGTTAACTTCTTTCTTTTCTCTACCTAGCCTTCCGAACTGATAGTCCTTCATCTCATCTCGGATTGATCTGCCTTGATTTACTCGCCCTGGTCTGGACTTTATTTGGTTTTTGAGGAACAGCCGTTATCTTCTCATGGAACTCTCGTTTTGCACCGCGCCTTCCTACTTTTGTCTTTTCCTGCATAGAGAAGATAACTTTTAGTGATTGGGTCATTCGTACTTATTCTCATTACGTTCTCCTTATTGTATAACAAAGAAAAGATTACAACTATTGCTTGAAACACAACTAAGTTATTCGTTAAAACATACCTTTCCAATTCTCTACACCCCCCCCCGGCTTACTCTGTTTCATGGCCTCATGAAAACGTTATAATTAACATGGAGAGCGGTAAGAGAATAGGCGGGAGAGGGCACCTCGTGAGGAGGTCTACAACCATGGTGAGCAACCAGATTATCAAAGAATTGGTTCAATTGATCTGCAGGCATATTATACAAGGCCTGGTACCCAGGTGCAGGGTGCCAAATAATTGGGCTATGGAACTGGTATCCTAACCAAGACGGCCCAGCACGCAGGATGTGTTGGCCGTAAAGGGCCAACCGTTCAGCAACGAGCTCAAAATTCTCGTATTTGAATGGCTCCCTAAGCTGGATGCTTGGGGTAGAAATCCGATAGCGGAATTTGGCAGATTCCAGGGTAGAATCCTTAATAGCCAGAAAGTATTCCAAGCTATTTCGGAACAAACCCTTATGCATGGGCCCTAGGAGTTCTATGACGCCCGGGGTTCTCATAAGGCGTTTGTGAGATTGCCATAGTTGAACGGGGTCTCTAGGCTCGGCCCTGACCCATAGATCTAGGCTGTTCTCCTGCCTCTGGAAGGCATTGTAAGCCCTGAGCCACTTCAACTGATTGACCCCAAATGAAACGAAGGCTTGTAGCTGTATATCTCCCACAAAAGGGCCAGGGTTTAAATCAGTTTCCTGCTCCAGCACCATATTGTGCAAATAGAATTCACATAGTGACCATTGGACCTTAACCCCATAATGTTTACAACAAGCAATAAAATCATTAACAGTATTAATCTGAATGGGGGCACCTGCCCTGACGGCTTTTATTTTCAATCTTAAGTATCTTTCAAGGAGAAATAAAGCATAATTCTTTGCAGGGGCCCTGCAAGTCAAAACATCATTATACAGTGAACATATAGTGTCCAATTGTTTAATAACAACATCTAGTCGACGTGTTACCTTGGCAACCTTTTCCTATTCCTTATGCCATCCTTCAAAGGCCTGACTCTCTGATTGACTCATGTTCCGCAGTTGCTGCTGCAGTTCTTCATGTTTTTCTCGAGGGATCATTTGTTCCCTTAGCTGGTCAGCCTCCTGTCGGCCCTGCTTCATCTTGTGGTGCAAGGCCTTGGTTTTTGGATCCATTTTCCATGATTTCTCAGAGGCAAGGAGTTTTACCTAGACCTTCCTATTTCGCTGCCTGGAATTCGTATCCCGAATTATCCCTAAAGGTGACGCCTCAGTTTGGACTGCTTTGCTTTCCCTTTCTTTCTTAACATGAATAAAGGGGTACGATGGCCCCTTTGTAAACAGAATGTCGTCTTGCGGCTCGGTTTTGATTGGAACGGCAGCTGGTCCCAATGGGCTATTTGGAACAGCAGTCTATTCCTCAGCGTCAATAGGGACGGAATTCTGATGTTCCATACCAGATGGAATGACATTTTCTCCCTCAGTGCTGGTTGGAACAGCCGTAGGTCTATCAGCGGAGTATTGACCTACAAGGCGCCTATAAGCCCCTTGCCTTCTCATCTGACATGACCCTGCTACATCTGTTCTTCTTTTTCTCCTTATGGTCCCCCTTATTCTCAGACTGGCTTTCAAACTTCGAATTTTCTGCCGAAGCTGGGTTATAATATTCAGCAACCTCTGCTATTTCTTTCTCAATTTCTTAATTTCTCTTGCCTCGACTGTGGGCGCATGAGCGGCCCTCAGTTCTGCTCCTCTTCCATCAAGGGTTTCTTTTGGCATTCTGGGAACGAACTGTTCCCGACAAGCATTTTCATTCTCCACGTCATCAGCAGGTCAGTTTTCTCCCGGTGTCTTGGGAACGGGTTGTTCCTGGTTGGTATTTACATTTTCCTTGTCAACAACAGGGGGGTTCTCTCCTCCTGCCATTTCTTCATGCAATTCTTCATGCACCTCTTCCTCGGAGGGTCCTTCAGGAGGGTCTGCTGGACTGGAAGGTGAAGCATAATCTCCTAGGCTGGCCAAGATGGTGGCCAGCTCTTCTTTTCCCATGGGGACTTGTGGAAGGCTGTCCCCCAATTGTCCCATCTCCTCCTCCTGAATTGGCTGCTCAGTGGCTGCCTCCGAATAGCTGGCCTCGGCCTCAGAGTCAGAATGTTCATTTCCTTCCTCGGCTTCTGCTCTGTTCTCAATTTGTTCCTCATTTTCCCTCGAGGGTTCCTGTTCTGGCACTGGTGTCTCCTCTGTTATTTCGATCAGTTGGTCGATGCTTAGCTGGATTTTCTCCAACCTGCCTCTTATCCTTGCCAACCGAGCTGACTTCCTACGCCTCTCAGGCTGTTCGGGTGTGCTGGCCACCTGTTCTTCCACCACCACCTTTCTGCATTTTTCAGCTTGTTCTGGCGTGCTAGAGGAATGCCTATGTTTCGAGGCAGCACGTTCTTCTGTGGCCAATTCCTTATGTTTTTATGCATGTCCAGATGCTCTAGAGGAACGTTTTCGTTTTACTGACTCCGTGCGCTTCTTGGGTTGCTCGTGTGTATCCGAGGGGTGCTTGGGTTTTGGCGATTCTCTGGGCTTCTTAGGTGCTTCAGAGGTAATAGCGGGATGGTTAGCCTTTGGGGATGGTGATGCCACTCCCCCTCCCATTGCTATAATAAGCTCCCCCCAGCTACTCTGCTACTGAGTGAGACTGTAGCTCACTATCAGGCGAATCAACCCATGGTGGCTAACCACTGCGTCTTCATGGTGTGCCTTTTTCAGGCACTAAGAGGCATCATGCAGTAATGAATTTAACAATGCAGGGAGATTCACAAAACATTTACCTTTTAACACAGCCAAGAGCTTAAGGTGACATGGTCTTACCACATCTTTTCGCCCCTCGTAGGTGATGTAGCTCTGCACTACCTTTGCCAATTCGCTCCAAGGTTCTCCTAGCGTTGCCGGCAACACTCCTTTTCCCTTCACTATCAGATTCTGTCCTTCGTCTTGGAAAATTTCTATGGTCTTTTGCAATCTCTCTTTCTTTCTCCTCCATATTGGTCCTCAGGCTGGTAGTCCTGTTACTTCCGCAATTATTTCCTTCGTGACCATTATCTGCTTCCCACCTACTACGGAGTGTTCTTCCTACAAATTCTACTGGAATTCCATGGCCACAATTTCATTTGATTCACGCAGGCGGCTAAAATAAGTTAGCCACCCCGCCCTTTCTAGGATCTCCCGAGCGGCTTCGGAGACTACTAGCTCACTGGGCTCGCTTCTGATAGCCTTGCCTCCCATGGTTCTATTTCGGGATCTAGATGGAATAGCAATTACCTGTCGCAAAGAACGTAATCGCAGCAAAAAAACACAGAGCATGCATGAAAATTGCTTGTAAATAACAACTTTTTGCAAAAATAGCATTGTCATGCCATTAACCCATATCGTACCTTCGTACCATATCATTTCCGAATGATGTGCTAACACGTGGCCGGCAGAGTAATGAGGTCGCCTCCCCCCACGCAATATGATAGGTTGTCCCAGCCGTCAAATGGAGGAGGGGCTGCCATCTCGTCACCAAGTCATAAAGGAGCAGCATATAGAGGTTTGCCATGTTTCAGATTAGACAAAGAAATACCGAGATCGAGGAAAAGGGTAGATCGCGTTTTGTATAAGCCTGCGTGATGTGATGCAGGACAGGAGGATAGGACATCTGGCACTCATATAAAGTCTACGGTAGTCATAGTCGATACCTTTGCCATGATTGGTGGTGATAGGTATTCATGCGACGTATCCATCAAAGTGTAAGATATAATTATTATGAGGATAGAAAGAAGTATTTGATATGATCCAAATTGGTGTATATATTATGACTCTGATACCATTAACAGAGCTCTGCTGCCGATAGGTGTTCATAACCTTGGCATAGTTGTTTATTTCACCCTGGAACCATGATCCTTTGTATATTTTTAAAGAGCAATTCTTGTCAAAATGCAGGCCATCATGCTGGCTTGGTAACCAGATAACCATGATGCCATTCACCAGAGAGGCACGAAATGTGGGCAGGCTGGCTCGTAATGAGACCCCCTGTTCCAAGGTTTGTTTATGTAGTGAACCCGTTGGACCATAT
>APFE031719517.1:301282-320287 GCA_000404065.3 Pinus taeda
CCTGATATTTCTTTAAAAAGGCTTCTTTCATTTGATCCCAATTGTTAATAACCCCACCACCTAAACCCATAAACCATCTTAAAGCAGCCCCTTTTAATGTGGAGGGGAACAATTTTAATTTCTGGGGATCGGTCGTGTAATCGTATCATACATCAAATTCGAACAAGAATGCATCCGGATCTTTTGATGTAAGGCCATGAAATGTGGGGATATGCTGGAGAGGGATGGCTTTCATGGGCGCGTTTGTTGTCGAATCTACTATAGGATATTGCAATGTGGAGGTCTGGGTGTTTGGCTGATTCTGCGCCATGGGATCGAATATATGCCAGTAATCTTCAGGAATTTCCAAGAGAGTGTTCCTTGGTTGAGTAGGGGTAATCTTAACGGGGATTGTTTTGACAACACTCCCTTTATCAGGGATAATGATGGTCCCAACTGTCTGAGGTGAATGAATTCCTTCAACGAGGATTTTTGCAGCACTTCCTTTATCCGGGCTACTTAAAGGCTGTTTTGGTTCAATAGGAGATCTAGGTTCCCCGATTTCCCCTATTTCTCCTCCTCCTTCGCAAAGGTTACTAAGCTTCCCTTCGTGCAATAGTCCAGGAGTCAAATTTTCAATTTCTTGAAAGTCCTGCTCCTCTGTTTGACTGTGCACCTCAGCAAAGGCTTCAGATGGTGATTCCGAGGCCTGAAGGGAACTAGTAGGCTGTTTAGAATTGATTCTTCTATAACCTACTGATGGTTGAGATTCGACTTTCTTATAGATTTCGTCTATGAAGGTTGTTCATCCAAGGGTCACCGGCCCCTTGGCTTTTTCGACTTTAGATGGAGGCTTTTGATTTTTTTCTGGCCTTTTCTGCTTAGTCATGCACTCCAATTAAACTCCTAAATCCTATTTAACCAATCAATTCTGCTAGGAAAGCGAACGATGGAGCAGGGCTTTTACATGCTCCGCACGCAGGTTCTTACCTTCCGTTTTTAAAATCCAATTCTCCCCTGGCAGACTTGCACACTACCCTGTTTAAAAACAAATGGCTATACCCTTCCCCGGCAACAACGCCAAAATGTAGAGCTGTAACAAGGGCCTTTTTCACCTCTAGTTATCTCACATTGCAAGTCAATCCGGGAGCGTTTTGTTATTGCAAAGTGTATCTCGATTTGAGGCTATTTGTCAGAGTAATGCTTAGTAGTATAGGTCTAAGAAATACAAGAGTAAACGAATGCTAAGCTATGCTAAATTACTTTTGCATAAAGAAATCACACACGGCAACTTTGTCAGTCAAGGGTACAGAAGCAGTAACCCATCCCTTTAGAAACTGATGAAAGAAAAGGAATTAGAGTATGGATCATGGATCTGGGAGCATAATAGCGTCTACTGTGTCTCACGACAGCCTTGATCCTCCTCCCACACCAAACCAATGAATGCAAGTAAAAAGGAACAGCAAGAAAGTAGAATGGAACAACAATTCAGGAATGGAACAGTAGTAAAAAGGAACGGCAGGAAAGAAACTAAATCTCGCGAGTTCAACACTCTCAATTCTTGGCATCAACTTACATACAAAGAAAGAGCAATCTTTTGTACAAGTAGACAATTTAATCAAATGGAACAGCAAATCACCATAACCAGGAAACGTCAATCATATATAAGCATAGTCTGAAACGATTACCAGTAGTCCACTACTCCAACCATATGTAGCTGAAACATTCCACTTATAAATTCTGTAACAGAAGTGAACAACTTAGAACAATGTTATGTGATCAATTCTGGAAATATGATGTAAACTTGTTACAAATATTTACAAAAGGAAAACTACTGGTGAACAAGTATGGAACAGCATGTATGTATATCAGATTATTGAGAACAATAAACAAACCACACGAAGCCAAACTGTAATGATACAATCAGCCAGTGTCTGTTGGAGCCGGGCCCTTAGCTTCCAATGGCACACCGTCGTAACTTACTTCAGATGCAGGGGGAAAGTAACACCAAATATATTATATTAACGCATCAATGATAATATAGCAAAACTAAGTCTCAAAGAGACTCGATAGTCTGAGTTTAGCCAACTGTGCAGCTTGTAAACAGAAAGTAAAAATACAAGATACTCTAGACGTCCCCTTTTTTGAAGTCTTCAATGCTTCCCCTTTTATACAAGTAATGGCGGAGTTAACTAAACAACAAAATGATTGAAAGTAACGATCCCTCAGGATCAAAGATCTTGAGGGATCTGTGAAACTGTTAACTCCTTTCTTTTCTCTGCCTAGCCTTCTGAACTGATAGTCCTTCATCTCGTCTCGGATTGATCTGCCTTGATTTACTCGCCCTGGTCTGGACTTTATTTGGTTTTGGAGGAACAACCATTATCTTCTCATGGAACTCTCGTTTTGCACCGCGCCTTCCTACTTTTGTCTTTTCCTGCATAGAGAAGATAACTTTTAGTGATTGGGTCATTCATACTTATTCTCATTGCGTTCTCCTTATTATATAACAAAGAAAAGATTACAACTATTGCTTGAAACACCACTAAGTTATTTGTTAAAACATACCTTTCCAATGCTCTACAACAAGATGAGATCTTTGTTCAAGTAAGTGAAAAATATTCTTTCGATAATTCAATGGTAAATGATAATTTGATTTCCATGTCATATGAGGATGATCAACAATGTTTTCAAATTTTAGAAGATCAAGGAATTAAGGACTGTCATTCAGGGTTTTTATGTTCTAAAATGTTATTTCATGAAGACAATCGTTGTTTGAGCAAAAGAAAACAAAAAGTATTATCTCCTTTGTCTGAAGATGAGATAGATCAACTCCTGAAAGGTCATGTTATAGCCCAAGCTAAAGCAGATTTGCAGTGTGCACATGGTCAAGAAAGTGTTGGTGAAACTTCTTCCTCTTTTGAAAATGATGACATTCTTGTAATTAGCTTTATAGATCAGCAAATAGATAATATTTTCCTTCATGAAGATGATAAGGCTATCATGTTTGATAATCTTGAAGATTGTTTTCTGTTTAAGAATGACCTAGACCATTAAGTTGAGGAATATGAGCTTGAGAGAGACAATATGCCATAATTTCTCATGGTCAAGAAATTTACAGCTAACACTCAGATGGCAGAAGTTTATACCTCTTTGTGACTCCCTATCACTCAGCAACCAGTTGTTCTTTCAGATCAGAATGAATGGAGTACTTGTATTTTTGCTGCTAGATCTCAAGCCAAGCTAGTGCTTCAAGACTTTCAAGATCCTTTCGGAATTCTTTTGCAAGCACTAGAGAAGATGAATGTTGCCTGGTTCGTTAGCATAATCCTTGGTTTCAGTTCTTATTGTGAGTTGCCTACATGTACATCGTTCTGCTTGCTCGGGGAAAGTGAGAGCAGAATTTCAGTATGTAGCCATCTGTTGGATTGGTTACATTGGAAGGCCCAATTCACATGATTGTACATATTTCATCATTAGGCAGGTGGTTTTCATCATGATTTGAAGCCCTCAAATATCGATGGTCTGCTGCCATTTAAAATCTTTGTAAGTACTTGTTTCAGTTAAGTAAGTCTTGAGTCTTTTTTTTTTTGTTTTAGTTAGCATCGAGATAGTTTCAGAGTCAGTTTGTACTATCATCATTCATTTAGTTTGGGGCCCAAAGTGAAGGCTATAAAATTGAAAGATTGATTTTAGTTTTGGTTTGGATTGTTTGAGATAGTTTTCAGTCGATTTCAGTCCTGAAATTGAGTCAGTTTTGAGTCGGATTTCAGTCCTGAAATTGAGTTAAGAGTTTGGTTTTGGTTTCTTGAAGTTATTGACTCCATAGCCCAATGGACGAAGGCACTGCTTTCTTTCCCAGAGATCTGTAGTTCTTGGCACCTCCAAGGAGCTACCATCCCCATTGGAGCCAATATTAGTGTCGGTATCTTCATCCCTCCGTCAATGATCAAATTCTCTTGTTGCATTGCATATTAGGTGTCTCACTCAGTTAGCTACATTCCATTAGGATCATGGATCATCTGACGATAGTGGCTTGTTGTATGTTTTCCCTCATGCCCTTTACCTTCTAGCCCATTCCATTCGTCAAGATCATCTGCAGTCATTTTTTGTCTTTAATCTGCAAGGGTCATTTTTAGGGTTTCAGTTTCATTAGGTCTAGGGTTTTGTCAAAAAGTCTTCAAAATGTTCAATAACGGTCAGCAGGCACATGAGGAGGTTGAATAAAGTCTTAGTACCAATCAATTTCATAATCACATGCTCAGAATTGTATTTTTCCTCAAAACCCTGTTTTGAGGAAAAACAGAGTATTTTATGTTTTTATGTATAAATTTGATGTAATTTCGGTTTTTTCATATGCAAATAACTTTAGTGGCAACCCTAGTCACCTTTCCAAGCTTCAACAACTCCATCCCCTGCAAGGGAAACAAAAAATCAAATCATTTAGTTCATCAAAGGCAAAAATAAAGTAAACTACCCAAAAACAGAGTTTAAAAGTAAGTCACAATGCAAACATTACAAAAGTGGGTTTTATGAATGAAAAATCAAAATCTCCTATATACAAATCATTTTTCATGTTCAAAGAGCTCATTTGCATTCAAAGAAGAAATATTTCAGCAAAATTGTGCAATTTTAGGGGCGTGGCACATTGGGTCGTGGGCGCAATGCATTGAGTTGGCGCAGCGTACTGGGTCGCCCTCCACAGTGCAAAATATACACTGTCACAATGCATATACCAGGCGCGGATAGAGCTGCAAGCCTGATTCCACACATAAACTCTCTCAAATTTCCAAATTCACTCAATCCTACGGTGTGCAAGTAAGTCAAACCTTCTTCCCTTGCTAGTGAATGAGTTTTTCTTAAAGTTTATGGTGGTTTAGTGAGATAAAGCTCAAACCCTACCTCCTTGCAATTTTTGCTCAAAAACAATTGCTTAGGGTTTGCATTTGTGCTTTTGCTGCCAACTCCACTCCATCACTCCCTCACTCTTTGACTTCTCCATTTATTTTCCAGTTTCATCCACTCATTCCCTACTTCCCATATTCCTAAAAATCATTCAACCCTATTCCCAATTCCCATTATCCCAAACCCTAGCTACAAAATTCCCAAACCCTAATTGTTATCCCATAGCCTAAAACATGTCCCTGAAACCCTTCCAATCTCCAAAAAACTTGTCATAACATTCCCAAAACCCCTCATACCCTCTCCCTCCACTGTCCCTCATACATTCTCATCCTTGGTGGCAGAAAACTAAAAACACCATAAATCTCTTCATACTCATCAAGAAAACTCATACATTAGCAAACATGGAGTCTAATCTTTCCTATGACTGAGATGAAGTGACACACAGTGACTCTCCTACAGAAATGCATGCACCAAGGAGACCTCACAAGGGTGGTAAACATATACGAGAGGATCCTACTTCACTTGTCGAGCTGCAAGTCTGCCCTCTTGCTATCACATGCTTTCAACACCAATCCTATTATCAGTTCTGTGAGATGGTTGCAAAATTCTAGTACCATCATGAGTTGGCCAAGTTGTTTGTGCTTCATCTACATAATGGCCAAGTCACTCTAGCAGGTGTGACATTCATCTTGACACCGGAGTCTATTTCTCTAGCAACTAGCATTCCAAATGTCAGAGAGAAGTGGAATAAAAGGTAGCAAATTGACAGGGGACATTATGAGCCATACATCAAAGCTGGTTATCTGAGACAACTCAACAGAGTTTTTCCCTTCTGGTACTTGAAAGACTCATATGCTCCTTTGATGAAACTCATAATTAAGTATTTCAGCTGTGAGGGCCGGTTTTCTCGCCTATATGCCTATCACATCAGATTGTTGATGCACTTTACCAAGGTGAGAATGATGAATCTCCCCTACTTCATGTGCTAAAATATTGAGAAGATGACCACCCTAGTGCAAAAGAAGACTCCTCAACAGTAGTATAACAGTATATATCATTTTGCGCTCATCAAAATTGTGGTCATGCATCAGCTTGGTTTGCAGAACATCTCATGGGAGGATTTCATTTCTCATGAGTTCTTCACGACTCCTCATGTACCTCTAGAAGCTTTTCATGAGACAGGTGGACCTTCACACCAGCAGGAGATTCATGAGACACAGACTGCTAGTGCGCCAGTGTTTGTCACCTATCAAAAGGGCACTAGAAGGTTGTTTGTAGCAACAAAGCGAGTATTATCTCCACCCGGGGTGGAAGGGGTCTTGCTTCCTCCATCAGTAAAGTAGGTTCATGACAAGGGCAAGTGGCCATTACATGATGAGGGACCTTTAGGTGAGCAGGAGATTGATTTCATTCTCATTCAGGATTATGACACTGATTTGGGCCCACAAAGCTCAAAGCTCAAGGAAATCATCCAAGAGCAATAGGCGGACATCAATGATTTGTCCCTCAACTTAGAAAGAGCTAAGTGGATAATAAAATAACTAGAGCAAAGAAACAAGCAGCTAGAGGATCAACAAACCATTATGGAGCTGCAAAACATACGAGAAAACTGCTAGGCTACTAAGAGGAGGAAAGTGAAGCTCACATCACTTGAGCAAGATATCAATGATTATCAAGAGTCTTGGCTTGAGAGAGTGAATATCCACTTAGAAAAGTTACTAGAGAAGGCTAATAGGGAGAAAACAATGTTGAGGCATATGGCCTACCATTACATGGAGAGAAATAAAAGTTGCAAGGCAAGAATCAGAAGCTTGAAGGCAAAGTTGAAGAGGGCATCGAGTAGGCGAAAGGAGCAAGATACACTTTAGATCTTGGCTGAGGCTTCCTTGGCCCAACACAACACTTGAGGGAGAACAATCAGCCCAAATTTCAAAAAATTTGGGACACTTTTTGCAATTTTGGAATTTTTGGGCCAAAACACAGGATTTTCTGCCCAATGCACTGTGCCACTTGGCGCTCGCTTTTGATGGAAGCCTCCTTTTGAGGAAAACTCAGCATTATTGGATTATTCATGGAGAACTATTCATGCTCACCTATGTCCAAGAAATTTGGACAGGTTTTGAGCCCCTAGAAAGGTCAAAAACACACCAAAAAAGACCTTTCTGTCCCTTTTTGAACACACAGGAAGCAGTGTTTGGAGAACTCAGTTTGGGAGGGGCAAATGGAGGCCAAATTCAAAAATTCCACTTATTTTGGAAAGTAGACAGGCAAACCTTTCCAAGAAGCACACTTAGAGCATATTTATACACTAGGAAGGCCTCCAAAAGTATCTAGAAAAAGGCGCTATGCATAGAGAAATAAGCACAGCGCATTGGGGAAATTTTGCTCAGTTTGACCAAGAATACTCTATTTTTGACCTAGTTTCTTAACAGTTTCACTTTTCTCCTTCTTAATGTCAAACTTATGATGTAATTTAATTTAAATTGATGGATATTGATGTAATTATGTTAAATTTTCACTCATAGAGGTACATTCATCCATCAAAAAGTAGTTTGCAACTGAATGAATCAGTTCCCTAGTTTCTAGAGGCAAGTTGTTCCAGTGCCTAATTTTTAGTTCTCAGTTTAGAATTAGTTGGAACAGATCCTAAACTCATGAGCTCAACCCCTAGAGGCTAGGATGAGTTCTTGTTTGCCTATATCTTGTAATTTTTCAGTCATTAGCAAAGGTTTGACTCTTGAGAAAGCTTGGAGCTTCATTGTATACATGTTTCAGCAGTTTTTGCTAGGTAATAAACCAAGGTTTGCAGCACTCTATGGGATTCATGTGGCATCTTGATTTGATATTTTGTTTCCTTTTGTAAATGTAAGTTTATATGTGTTTTATGTGTTTTATGTATGCCATTATCTCTCTTGATTCATCTTAACTAAAACAAACAAGGATAAAGGTAGAATCCATTGAAATTTGCAGTACCTAGGGTTTGCTTAGTTATTTATGTTTTCAGCTGTTTGAAGAGGATCCTTGAGGTTTTCTTGCCATATTCAACTCCTCATCTATCTAAAGCTCTCCATTTCATTGAATTTGAAGTGTCAAATCAATTGCCTACCTTTCTCCATTGAGATCTCTGTAAAACTGAGCCTCATTCCCCAGACCCAAAATCTGCCTTTCCATTTGAGCCAACAAAACATGATCAAATTCAATCAAACCCTTTTGCACGCATACCTAGCCTAAAATCAGTCTTCATTCAAGTCATCTCAAGCCTCATTGATCATTTTTCTGAGATTGATAGGAGAGAGCCCTCTCCCGACCTGGTAGGGCTAGCTACCAGGTTAAGCTTGGTTTGATGTTACCCTAGATCCTACCTTTCTCAGCCTGAGGTAGATTTAGGCACTAACAAAATAGAGGATATAAATGAAAATTTCTTTATAATAGATCTTTGTAGGAATCGATCTACCAATATAGAATTTGTAGGCACTAACCTATTGTTACAAACTTTGTAGGCACTATCCTACAGGAGAGACTAACCCCCCTACTAAACGTTTGTAGGCACCAACCTATAGGATACACCAATCCCCTTGTTGTAATATTTGTAGGTACCAACCTATAGAGGACATTAATCCCCTCTACTACAAAATTTTTAGGAACCAACCTACAGGAGACACCACTCCCATGTGTTAGAAGATTTGTTGGCACCAACCTATAGGAGACACCAATCCCCTTTTCTACTTCTACCCTAATTAGGAAAACTTGTTTCTTTTGCATTCACTGGGTCTGCATGTTACTTCTGTATTCACTAGGTTTACTTGTTTTTTATGCCTTCACCATGTTTACTTCTCCCAAAACATGTTGTTTTTGTCCCTTTTCCTAAAACAAACTTCTACAAAATACATGTATCCAATTTTTCAAATATAATTTTGAAATTTTTACTTGAGGAACTTCTATGTATCTCCTTAGATCTCTAAATTTTTCACAATATAAAAAGTACCCTAAATTAAGTTATAGCACAAAATTCCATATTGACCTATTTGAAGCTAATTTCATGACTATTCAATAACCATAACTTCCACTAAGCATATATTTGAAATTATAGAACCATGTTCTAAAATTACTGCCACAGATACCTAGAGACTCCTAATTTTTTTTTAAGATACCTAGAGACTCCTAGATTTTTATTAAGATACCTGGATGACTCCTAAAAATTTCCTGTAAGTGGCGTACATCTTCAACCCCTCCCCATGAGGTTTGAACATGTCACCTTGCGGGGACTAAACCCCATGCAAACCAACTAGTCTACACCTCATGGGTAACGTCATTAATTACCTTTATAGCTAATATTTTAATTTAGAAATATGATCATATCCATGCTACATATTTACTATTGAAAAATCTATTTGTTTTATATGAATCACAAACAATATTTCCTACTAAGTTTTACTATATATATGAACCCCTTCGATGAAAAAAAGTTGGGTCGAATGAATTTGTATTAAATTAAGACTGGTATTAATGAAGCATTTGGCCATCCCATGAGAAATAATGTTGTCCGGTTCCATGCCAATATTTGATTTCTTTCATTATAAAATATTTTTTATTGATTTTGAAGACCTTAGGAGCCTTTTAGAAAGGTTTATTTTTCTTCAACCATCCTATATGTTATATATTTCTATATGCATCTATGATTTCAGTTGAATACGAAATCTAGATTTGATTAATTGTTTCCTAATTTATGAATGTTTAATTACTCATTTCAATTCTATAATAAAACTAAGTATTATGAGCTCGTTAATTGATTTAAATTCATATTATTTATGTCTTTTGAATTGATTATCATTGTATCTAATGTTCATTACTTCAAACGAGTAAAAATTATCACTGGTGACATTGATAAGCTTTTCTAGCTTTGTTTAAAATCAGATTTAATATTTACAATTAATATTTTAGAATAAATACAAAATAAACATAAAGACAATACATTTTACCTTTTGTGCTTTTGCATTGGAGTAAATTTTACTAGGTGTCATATCTAAGGATACATATCAGTTGAAAGAATTGTTATTTCCAACATATGCAGTTTCCAAATAAACTTGCATTTGTAGACACCTGGATTGGGGCCTTACTCCCTTTTTTTGTAGACACCTATTCAACTTACTAGAAGAACCATATGAGGCACCATCCTCATTGATTTGTTGCAAGCACCAACTTGCAGGAGGCAGAAACCCCCAAGACTTCCCAAACTCCACTAGAGATGGAAGCACAAAATTCCTATCTATAGGCACCAACCCAAACTCAATTAAGAACCAGTAGTCCTTTGTGATTTGGAAGCAACTCTGCATGATCTCAACTTTGATCTTCGCTCACTCTATTGCACTGCAGCTTTCTGCATAATTATTTAGCAGCCCTGTGATATTCTCAATAATGGTCAGCCTAATCCCTCTACCCTCTGCTCTCAACAATAGTCACTCTACTCTCTGCCACTCTGCCATCCACAACACGCAACCTTGCTTCATATAGCACAGGCTCAGCTCTCGTACTTTTTCTCATAACAACTCATAGGAACCTTCAACCTTCCACACAACACATAGGCACTTCAACCTTAAACATATAGCACATGCACTTTAGCCTTACTTACACAGTGCACATGAACTATCGCCTTTCACACACAAATCACTTCTTTTGGGGTCTCTTTACCTTTGGATAGGCTCCCTCAGCCTCTCTTTATAGAACTGCCTCTTCCTTAGCCTTTCATAGCAGTGCACTTACTCGGAGTTCTTTCCTCTTGGCTATATGGAAACAATATCCCCGCCCCCCCACATGCTCAATCGAGCTCCTGGATTTTGTTCCTCTGTTGAATCCCCGATCAATGTTTTCGCAATGTCCTTGTTTAAAACTGCGCATTGTACTTAGGCATGGCCTTGTATTTTGTTGTCTACATCAGACTTGGTCTTTGCCACTACATTCACTTGAGAATGGGCCTTTGGCTATTTTCTCCATACTGAGAATTAATTCTCATTCCACCTACTTACTCAAGCTAGGAAAAATCCTCTCTATGTTATAGCTCTCCCATCATTGAGGCTCTCCATGCTGAGAATTTAATCTTAGTCCACATACACACTCCACTAAGGCTCTCCATGCCTCTTCATGGCTTATAGTACTCTAGTATGGATTTTCTATTTTGCATTTATTTCTATAATTATGCACAAGATATCTCCAATTCCCAACTTAACTGCCTCTACATTTACTCTTCAGCTGCTGACCCATCCAACCTTCAAAGTCCTATACTATGCTATTAGAGAATTCACACCATGATGCTATATCGAAACTTCCACATCGTAGGTTTTCAGTGGTGCATTGTTACACATTTACGATTGTGGATCTCCGATATTCAAGCCCCTTTTGGACAACTCCTTAATGTATCTCAGCCATAGGACCAGGTTTTGTGACCAAGTGCCAACCATATCAGATCCCCCTTATTGGTGATTTTCATCTATTGCCCATATGTTAGCAACCAAAGACTGTCGATTTCTGATTTCCTATCTCCTTTTTCTTTGGTTCTTAGCACGCATTTCTCACCATCGTACCAAAGTTTATGACCTAAGGCTTAGCCTTAAGGCGCTAAGGCCTATAGACTCTTGTCTGAGGGCCTTTTACCATTTATTAAGCACTGTGCCATTGGTTTTGTGTTTATTCCATAACCAAGTGCTTAACACTATTAGAGCCCCCATTTCGGGATTTCTACCTATGGCACCTTATGCTAGCAATCATAAATCATCAATTGTCAATTGTCGATAGGCTCTTGTGCTAATCCCTAGCCTTCAACTCCTTAAGAATTTGTGACCACATTTTAGCCCTCAAATTGGAGCCCTCTAATCGGAGATTTCCAAATGTGTCCAATGTGCCAACCATCATAAACCTTTGATCACCCATTGTCAATAGGCCCCTCTATTCAGCCCTAGCCCTTGGCTCGTTAACACTTCACGACTACATGCTATCCCACATCTCGCATCCCGGTGAAATTTCATTGTGGCACATAAGCCAACCATTGCAAACCTTCGATCGTCGAATGTCAAAGTGATGTCATCCCATGCCACATGGCATCTTCTAACTAGTGACATGTTTCAATTAGATATGGCCCATTAGGCCATCCATAAAAATCGAAATACCCTACCACGTGTCCCTCCATACTGTGATGTCATGCTGACATAAGAAGTTGTGTGTCCCTCATCAGAACCAATCAGATCTTGTCACTTGTCCTCATCAAAGCTCCTCCAATTAAGCCTTATGTCCTTATTAGAGCCGACTAGACTCTACTATGCATCATCATCGGAGATCCTTTGATGTTTCCTTCTATCCTTATTGAAGCCAACCAGACTCTGCCATGTGTCCTCATCAAATTCCATCACTAGCTTCCATGTGTCCTTATTGGACCCAATCGGGTGCCTCCATGTTTCCTCCTTGAGGAGAGAGAAAGAGGTCCACCATGCTTGGCTTTGTAATGATTTTCTTTGTAAATTTCCTTTTTGTCTCTCCTGACAATTTAACACCAGAGGCTCAAATCCCAATGTTTTTTTGTTTGTTGCACTAATGCCAACCACCAAGGATCTTTGATTACAATTCACCAAGACCTATTATGTGTGATTTATCAGGACCTCCAATTCCTTGGGATCTCTGATTTTGCTGCACCTTCATTTTTCGAGACCTCTGATTGACAATATCGCTAATCATTGATCAGAAATTCTCACTCGCAGTGTTATGCACCTAGATCCTCTGATTATCGTTTGCTAGGATGGTAGACTGTTGCTTCTTCGATATGCAATATTCTTCTCTGCTTAAGTATTTAACACCCTGAACTTCAGAAGGTCATAACATTTGACCCACAATTCCATTTCTGGACTTTCATGTATCGTTGGAAAGCTCCTCCAGAGCAATTTCCAATGGAAGGGGTTTGATTAGCCATTGAGATCATCTTATAGCCCTTCAATTCATTTATAGTGGATGAAATGATTTCGTAAATCATTTAGACAATACATAAGTAATTATAATTTACTTCTTTATTCTTATTTGTTTTGCATATATGTATATACAAGCTTCCATGCCATATGTTTGAAAAAATTTGTAAATGAAATTCCTAGAGTTAGCATATTTTCTAGTTTTTTAACAAATGCATCTATGCATGGTTTCGTAAAGATTCAGGACAAAATCAGGGGGTATCCATGTCAAATGGGCATGTAACCCCTGATTTGATTCCAAAAAAACATATTCCCAAACCTAAATCATAATTCTGGGTGATTTTGCATATTGTTGATGCTAGCTATGTGTTGTAGCGGCTACAACCACCCTCCAAAATTTTTCCTTAGCTTCGTTTTGGAGCCTCCTACTAACCATCCTTAGAAACATGTCTTGTACTATCCAGTACAAATTCTTTAGTTGGGTTTCAATGGCTTATCGGCCCGTTTTTATCAACTTGTTCACCTCCCACCCATAGGCTGATACTCGAGGACTTAGTCATTTTTTGGTTGTGATGCTTACCTCGGAAATTGCACAATTCTAGAGGGGAACCAGCCTTCCCTCTGGAAATCATGTAATCCATCTGGGCTACCTGCTCGGCTCCAAAAATGTGCAATCCATCCAGGCAACCTTCCCTCTGAAAACTGTGTAATGCAGCCAAACACTGGACTTCATCTCAAAAATTGTGCTATTCTGACTGACAGCCAGGGCTTCAATCCAAAAATTGTGCAATGCGTGAGGGACACCAGACTTGCTCATCCCAAAAACTGTGCAAATGTTACTCTTAGGCTTGTAGACTATTGCATGTGCTCCCAGGTTCACTGGTCCCCTCCAAGACTGATCAATCGTGATTTGCATGCATGCGTTGCTCTTCCCGAAAAATAAAAAATAAAAAAATAAAAAACCATCCCTTGATTTTAGGGATCCATTTTTAGCAGCTGGAGGCTACATGAAAAAGTCATTTTAGAAACCTCTCACCAAGTTTTGCTTTTTCCTAGATTTGTGGCATGCACATCATAAGCCTCGATCTTCTCAAACTTATTTATTCGATGCTTCAAAGCTCATTCCTCACATTGATCTCGGAGCTCTTACATCCCACATCGCATCTAGGAGAATTTGGAACATTCAGCTCAGCTTTTTCCAAGTAAGTCTACTTTTCATGTCTTTTGTTGTTTTTCTGTTGCTTTTTATATTTCAGTTTGTGTGAATGTTGTTTGCTTGGTTTTTTTGAACACTTGCTCTCATTTTAATGCATGTTAGCTTGTAGAAGCATTGTTTCAAGTATTTAATTTCATCTCACTATTGTCGCATGCATGACATTGTTCTTTCACTGACAGTTGTCGTTGCAACGACTCGCTTCACACACATGCTTGTTTTCCCATTTTCTGGATCTTGCACTCACTGTTTACATGCATGATCATTCACTCTTGTTTGCACTTAGCTTCACCATGCATTCATACTTTTCATGTTTTTAGTCACCCGTCGGCGGGTATGGGCTGCCTTGGCTCGGACCTTGCCTTACTTGGTTGGCAATGCGCATTTCTGAGAGTAAAGGCTCAGCGTTCCCCCTAGAAATTACATAAAGCTTGCCCAACACTGGTGTTGGGCATAGGATCCCCCAAGGGTAGTATTTGGGCTTAGAGCCTAGATTTTGGTCTAATGTTGTAATTCCAATGTAAAGAATCCGCATTTTGTGGGTGCAAAGTGCGTAGTTGTTAAAGAGTCATAGGGTTATTTGCCCTTATTTTGATAATGTAATGTTAGCTGTAGAAGATCTACCCATGGTTCACAGACCATGGGGTTGTATAAATAGAGTGAAGCTCTAAGTAGATAAGGATACAATATCTAATATCGAATAAAGAAGATGTATGTGAGATAGTTCTGGAGTGTAAGTCTAAGTCTTGGGTCATAGTGTAGGTAGAGGCTCTGCAGCTGAGTGTGCAGACCCCTGCAGTTGAGTGCGCAGGGTGACTCGAGTCTATAATCATCTAAAGTATTAATAAAGATAAGTTTCTATCATTTATGCATCTTTATTTCCTGTTTATGCATCTGTTATATTGGGTATGAATTTCACTTCTAATGCTCATATAATGCGCAAATGTGTATAACTGTATTGGTTAAGTGAACACAAGTAAGAACATTTGTTTATGCGAAGATAATCAAGATCTTTCAATAAGATAAGTAATATACTTAGTCTAGTTTGGCAAATAGCACAGTTCGCTGCCATATCAGCGCAAAAGGACTTCAACCCCTGGTTGGGGCTGCACGAAAGCCGATTGTAACAGATCGCAAAGGTACTAAAGGATAGACCGGAGCACAAAGAACCCTGCATGAAGGCATGTATAGTTGGAATAAATCGACATCACAACCATCTCAAGGGTGTGAAAACTTGGTTCCAGCATCCCCCCCTACTGCTTCAGGTGAGACTTCAGGCTGCGCTCTGTGGATTGATGCCAAAAAGGCCAGTAGTGTAGGGATTTGTTTGGCTAACTAACACTGAATCTGGGTCAGGCCCTTGTAAGCTAATAAATGGTTTCGTTTCCATGACTGGAATTTGCATAAGAGATGTGTGATGTAGTATCATTAGAATCTAACTAAGAAAGAAATTGAAGGCTGGTTAGATAGAAGAATTCACGAATTAGCGGTGCAAGAAAAAAAAACCAGCGACTATCAAAAGAACAGTGGTTAGATAGCTACCTGTATATGGAGATCCACAAAATATTTTTTGCGTCCTTCCCTACCGAGCTATATGAGTGGACCATGAATCTAGCAGAAATCCAAGGAAGGTGGAAACTTGATGGTCCTATTGTGTGGACCCCAAAGCTAGTGCAGAGGTTGAAAGCATCGGAGGATAAGATCGCATGCGCCGTTGATTATTGGCTCGATCATATTATAGGAGGATTTTTCACTGAGTTTGCGGTTGACACCTCAGTCAGCTACAACGATGCAAAGTGACGCTTTCTCAAAGGATCGCGAGGTAAGTACGTAGAGTCTTTGAATACTTGGATTAAATTGTTGGTGTGTGAAAAGCAGGTTATGCAATTACCTTGATGTTTGGGGCTACATCAAGTGGAATGGTTTATAGGAATGAAGGAAATAAGGGTCTAGAAAATAGCCCCTTGATTTCACCTTCACAAGGGGATGAGGAAGAGCTCGTAAAGGTCTCTCCGCAAAGTATTATTCATCTGATAAGACAAAGAGTTCTGTGAATCCCACCTCCGCCCACACATCGCTGGCTTCACTGCCATCACCTCCATCTTCACCCATACCACTCCCACCACCACCACGATTCAATATGGCAAACAAAGTGAAGTTTCCTTTGTTCAAAGACTTGGGAAATGAGGACCTACACTAATTCTAGTTCACAATGAAGACTGTATAGGAAGCTCAAGGTGTTACAGATGACCATATAAAGAAAGAAACACTAGTTAGAGCCCTGCAGGATCACGCACTGACTTGGTATATTAAGTACTCAAACAATAACTTGAATGCGAGAGTAGCAGACATCAAAGCAACACAGAATAGGGAATTTAGTGAGCCTAAATCTAAAGCGCAGTCGATTATTAGATTCAAAGAAATCATGATGCTACCAGGCAAGACACCTTGAGAACTGGATTAGAGGTTGAAATGTACGATTCACGAAGCAAACATGAATCTGACAAATGGACAGCATCTCGAGTGGTTTGTAGCTTCACTACTACCACACTTAAGGAGTGCATTGTCACAACAGAAGATAACAACTCAAGTAGAAGCCTTGGAGATTGTCATGACACTGCATGAGACCCCGATGCAAGATCCTAATCTAGGGGTTTAGCAGATCCACGTGCAGCTGAAGAATTTGAGCCTTGAGATGCAAAGCTTGAAGTAGGATAAGACGGTTCAACTAGAAGTACACGAGGAAGTATGGTGCCTAAAATGAAAGAGTTAGGGTCATGACAAAGACCACTGCCCAGTCTTTACAAACAACCTTGCAGAAGGAGGACCAATGCCTTTAAGGCCAGAAGCTCAAGGAGGACCTAGAACTACGCCTGCTTTGTGGTGCGCTATATGTCAGGTAGCTGGAAAGCATGCCACAGATAACTGCCACTTGTTACAGAAGTATACACAAACTCCACAACATTTGTTCTTCAACTTTTGCAAGTCAGTGGGACATGACGAGCGTACTTGTATGAGCTATTAATTGATGATGGATAGAACTCTCGCCTATAGGGTTTAGGCCGAAATGCGGCCACTTGATCAGAATGCAGGGATGGCACAGACAAGATTTAAGGGGCATGGACAAGGCCGAGGTGGAGTAGGAACTAGTAGAAGTTGGGGATAATTGATTTGCTATAATTATGGAGGGCCTGGACACTATGCCTACAATTTCATTAATCCAACACGCCCGTCATGCAAGTATTGCACGTTGTTTGATCATGAGACAGAATATTGTCCTACGCTGATAACTAGGATATGTGACAAAGGAGCGCTACCACCTCCCCTGACTCATAACCTACAAATGATGAGGTCTCAGCTGCGTGAGGAAGATCCAAACATAAAAATTGTGCTCGAAAGTGGAATCACGACAGGATATGACAAGGGAAAACAACCGGAAGACAGTACCTGGGTTCACAAAGCCCCAGCGAAGGAAGTTGGGTTTGATTTCAAGCACGCTCAAGAAACCTTCATGGAAGCTAAGAAGAGATTCCCTGAGGCCTCCACTTAAGGAAGAAAAGATAAGCCTGAGCTAGAGATGGACCCCTCTATGCTCACAACATTCCTGGAAACTTGTATGAAGCTACTGTGCGACAATAAGACTATAAAAGGGTTACAGGAACTCATCAACAGATGCACTAGAACTGGGCCAGGCAAACCACGTGCAGTCAGCAAGATTGGAAATCATAAGACAAGGACGGGGCATGAAATGATACTAACCGTGCAGATCAAAGAATATGAGATGGACCAAGTCATTCTGGACTTGGGATCAGACGTGAATATTTTACCGAAAAAGACATGGGAGAGAATGGGGAGACCTACACTACAATGGTCTTCGATTTAGGTAAGAATGGAAAATCAGTAGAAAATCATATCCATGGGGTGATTGCATGAGAGTAACTATGGATATTGAGGAAGCGAGCGTGCTGGCAGACATTGAAGTAATAGAGATTGTTGATGACAGCAATCCTTACCCCACGCTCCTGGGAATTGACTGGGCCACTAATATGAATAGGGTAATCAATTTGAAGAAGCGGAAGATGAACAGGGAAAATTTTAAGAACCCCCCCTAAATTTATATGTATAATAAATGGGTGAATCTCCATATAGGAAAAATGGAAGGCGATTTTATCAATAATATAATATGTATATATAATTTTCTGGCGAATCTGTCACGAGGCATGGCGAATATTTTGCTCAATTATAAAATCTTGTAAGATATTGGTATTACCATGGGTAAATACCCTAGGTTATCATAAACCTGGAGAATTACAATTAGTAATTAATAAAATTAATAGTTGATTTTTATTATATTTTTTATTTTAACCAAGCTACAATGTTTAACATACATTAAATTACAACATCCATTTTTACTCTTGATCCACCAAGCCCTGAGAGGGATCAAATATTTTTTCACTCTATGCTAGTTTGCATATCACAATATTCGATACCTCTCGGGGGTTATTAGATCCAGAGTAAAGATGGATCTATGCTGGTTTAATTCCCCCATTTAAATAGGCTACATTCCAGGTGAATACCATGGGTCAATACCATGTGCCATTTTGGTGAATACCATGGGTCAATACCATGTGCCATTCTTATTTTTATTAATACTAGTATTAGGGTTAATAATGTTTTTTTGCATGATATTAATAACAATCTAGTCCATGGTATTTGTCCCATAGTATTTTGCCATTAGGTTTCACCTAAATATAACGCATTTTTTTAGTGTTCATAAATATAAGGTGACTTATGGAGTAAATATAAAAAAATGTTTTATTTGTTTACCATACCTCTCGTTGATTTATATTTTTATTAATTTACCATACATCTTTTACAAATATGGTATTTGGCCCATAGGATTCACTTAAATAAAACCTCTTTCTTGAGCCTTCATAAATAGAATGAGGGTTATGGACTAAA
>APFE031719517.1:320640-354260 GCA_000404065.3 Pinus taeda
TTTCAAGGGCTAAATTACCTTTTTTACCCTCTCCCTTAAAATAAGGTGGGCTATTTGAGGTGATTTGTAAAAATGTACTATGATACAAAATATTCACCCACTAAAAATTTAAAACCCCTTAATTTCCCCAAAGGGTGAACATTCGCCCCTAAAATTTTCTATGAAGATGAACTTTGAGAAGAAATCACTATGTGTAATAATACCCCTGGACCTTGCTGAAGGATTGCGCTATACAGAGTCGGTCCAAGATTATGAGAGTGATGATGATTTGGACTGCATCTACAAGATAACTGCATGAGACCAAGACTGGGTCAATCCCACCACAGATGGGTGGATTACATGGGAGCATGATAGCTCCTGCACTTCGGATTTTGATGAAGAAGTCAAATGATGGTAGAATAGGTTACACAAAGTAACTACACTGAATTGCAATATGATGACTCGTTTGTTGCACTGCATGTCAACAGAAGTAAGAGATATGCCTATTTATGATGGTTTAAATGAGGTAGATACCTTATTAGATGCATTTGGAAGGGAGGTGCCAAAAAAACAATGCCTCTAGACCTTGGACTGGGTGTTGCATGCTACGCCCGCAAGATGGTGGGGTATGCACAAAGGAAGCTTTGATGATTGGCATGAATGTAGGAGAATGATGCAAACACAATTTGGGAATCCTAAGGTATGATTAACAGACAAGTATGATGGACGATAATCCACGCATGCATCTAGCCAAGTGGATGCAGGCCTATGGAGAAAAGCCACAACCTAAGTGGGTGCACCTGTTTTGTCATACCCTAGATGTTATACCAATGAAGTGGTATATAGAAACAGAGCTCCACCATGGGATAAGTGAATGGGATATCCTACGCGTAGGATTCATGATGACCTTCAATTTTGAGGATGGGTGGAATAGTGTTAATGATGTGCTACAAGAGGTAAAAGCAGCCATCTTTAGGATATCACAGGAGCCTTTAGACCCGATTCAGCCTGAATGGGCTATGCAGTTGAGTCACGTGCTAGAATGTTATAATGTAACTACTAAAGAGGATGATGAGGATCCACGGAATATTAATTTTCCATTAATAGAAGGCCATTGCGAGGTTCAAGGACCACTGATTAAGAACCCTAATATAACCATGCTGGTGAAAACTAAGCATGTGAACATTGGTGTGGAGGCAGAACCTAAATTTTCAAATATCAGAGACTACTGGGATGACATGAGGGTGGATAAGGTCGCTGAATTACTCTGCAAATATCAGGACTTATTCCCGACCAAGTTTACGATTTTGAAAGGAATAATCGGAGATTAAGGAGTAATGAAGATCACATTAAAACTTGACAGGAAGCCAATTAAGCAGAGGTCGTACCGCTTAAATCCGAAATACAAGGAGAAGGTCCACATAGAAATAGACAAAATGCTCGTAGAAAGCATCATTGAGCCTATGGAAGAATCTAATTGGGTAAGCCCAATGGTCGTGCAAGAGAAGAAGTAAAAGGATGAGATAAGGATATGCGTGGATCTCAAAAACTTCAATGACACTTATGCGCATGATTCATTCCCAGCTCCATTCACGAATGAAGTCCTGGATAGTGTAGGTGGTCAGGAAGCATATTCTTTCACTGATGGGTTCTCAGGGTACCACCAAATCAAAATAGTGCAGGAGGATAGGAGCAAGACAACCTTCATGACTTAGTAGGGTTTCTTTCAATATACTGTCATGCCATTTGGATTGAAGAATGTGTCGGCCATCTTTTCCCGCGTGGTTGTTGCCACATTTAAGGAATATATTTATAAGTTCTTGGAGGTCTACTTTGATGATTGGACTATCTTTGGGTTGCTAAGCACCATGTAGCGAGCTTGTGCATGATGTTGGATACTTATCAAAGATACGAAATCACACTCAACCTCAAGAAGTGTCTATTTCTCTTTCCTTTTGGGAACCTATTGGGGCATGTGGTTTGCAAACAAGGGCTGATGGTAGACCCCGTGAAGGTCGTGGTGATTCTAAACTTGGAAGCATCGAGAAGTGTGAAACAGTTGCACGCTAATCTTGGGCATACGGGATATTACGTAAATTTTATCAAAGGCTATGCCTAGATCACCACTCCGATGGAAAAATTGTTGAAGAAGGATGTCATGCTCTGCTGGAATGATGACTATAAGAAAACGCTTGCTATATTGAAAGAAAAAATGGTTACTATGCCGATTCTTGTCTTCCCGAGCTGGAAGATTGAGTTTCATGTCCATGTTGACGCATTGTGTATAGCGCTGGGGGAAGTACTAACACAGGATGGTGAGGAGGGATTAGATCACTCTATCGCATTCACAAGTCACAAATTATCCAAAGAAAAGAAGAACTATTCCACCATTGAGTGCGAGGGACTAGCTACGGTATATGCACTCTAGAAGTATCGACACTACTCTCTAGGAGGCCACTTTAAGATGTATACATATCACTCCGCGCTAAAATACCTAGTAAATAAGTCTGTTTTGGGGGGGAGCATCCGCAAATGGCTTTGATTGTTCTAGGAATACGATTTTGAAGTTGTTGTGAAGCCTGGATGATTAAACGTAGGACCAGAACACCTGTCGTGCATCGAGACAGGGGAGGAACCTACTAGTTTGGAGGAAGAATTACCTGATGCACAACTCTTTGCTGTGCACATCACGGATGGACATTTTGAAGATATAATACACTTTTTGACAACTGGAATTGCACCGGAGGGATGCTCTATCTAGCAAAAGAAGGAATTAGTGGTGCATGTCACAGACTTCTCTGTCATTATTGGGCATCTATATAAGATGGGGAATGATGAAATACTATGAAGGTATGTACCTGAATTTGAACGAAGCAACATCCTTGCAGACGCTCATGGGGGTGCCACGGGATGACATTACACAGGGAGAGAAACCACGCAGAAGATTCTATGCATAGGGTTGTGGTGGCCAACCCTTCATCAAGATTCAAAAGCATATTACAAGGCATGTGATGTATGTCAAAGAACAGGCATGCCATCACGAAGAGATGAAATTCCTTTGAATCCACAAATGACGTTGCAACATTTTGAAAAGTGGGCAATAGATTTTGTAGGACCCATCAAACATCAAGGAAAGACAGGTGTGAGGTATATTATCACTGCGACAGAGTATTTGACTCATTGGGCATAAGCATAGCTGGTGAAGGATTGCACGGGTGTGACTGCCGCAAAATTTCTTTTTGAAAATTTACTGACACAAACTGGATTTCCAAAGATCTTGATGAGCGATCGTGGTACACACTTCCTGAATGAGACGATCAGCGCACTAACAGGGGAATTTCAAGTGTATCATCAGAAGAGCACACCTTATCACCCACAGGATAATGGGACAGTGGAGGCATTCAACAAAGTGCTTGAAAACATGCTGACCAAGGTATGAAATGTGCAACGAAGTGATTGGGACCTACACATACTTGCAATGTTATGGGCTTATTGAACAACATGCAAGAAATTGATGGGACAGACACCTTTTAGGCTTGTCTATGGAGTGGAAGTTGTAATGCCTATGGAATACATTGTGCCTAGTCTGCGCATAGGAGTGCTCATAGGTATAATGGATCGCAGAGCCCTAGAAGAGAGGCTTGCATAGTTGGATGAGCTAGAAGAAGAATGATTTTTGGCTGGATTTCACCAACAGGTCCAAAAGCAGTGTGAAAAGGCATGGCACGATTGACATATTAAGCTGCACACCTTTAAGGTGAATGATTTAGTGTCGTTGTATGATAGTAAGTTTGATAAATTCCTAGGAAAGTTCAAGATGCACTGGTTAGGGCCATATATTATTAAGGAGATTACTGATGGAGGCATGGTACAGTTGGTCAAGTTAAATGGAGAACCCTTCCCACGAAAGGTGAATGACAATTGCTTGAAGACATACATCGGTGATCCAGTGATGTCACTATATGAAAGTGGCACAGTCTTAGCGCTCCAGGTAGCTGAAACGAGGTGTGGGACTATAAACTACACTACCTGGGAGTTGCACGATGCCAGGACTACTCGCAGTAGTGAAATGTCACAGGTTTCGTGACAACGCGCAAGTCTACTGGAAAGTGATTGTTAAGGTCACTATTCACAATTCAATGCTTGGTTTGAGGACAAATGGAGTGGGTGGCAGGAATTTAAGGTGAACTTTATGGGCTAGATTCTTGAAAATCTGTCGTCAATATGGCATTAATGGACCGAATGTGGGGGGAATAGCGAAATTCAACTTCAAAAGGTCCTATAAATTACAAGTGGTTGTCCAGTGAAAAACACTTGGAAATTTAAGAACTGAGTTGTTGCGCTGTCAAGTGTGTATGGACTTTTCAAACTTTGAGGCTTTGAGAGAAAGTTCAGTGTTTGAAACATTTCCAAAGCAAATGCAGGACCTTCTAACTAGACTAATGTCAGCACCCAAAGAATCCATGGACATAGGAGTAGTGACAACCGAGGAAGCCGCGCAGGAAATTGCGGAAGTGGAAGCCCCAAAGAGCGTCAGAATAATCGTTGAGATCCCTAAATCACCACAAACAACGAGACCAAAGAAGGACAAGAAAACCATAAAACCAATGCACATCTCACCCCAAAATCCACTGAGGACCAAGCTCACATTACAGGAAAATGGGAAGGCCATCAATCTGAAGGCCGATGAGGAGGAAGAGTTTGAAGAAATCCTAGTGGAGGAGGAGGATGTAGAGATGGAAGTCGAAACCCAAGGTGCAAACCCTATCACCAGGCTGTCGGAATATGTTCCTTCATGAAAAGGTAAATCCAAGGTTCCAAAGGATATATATGAGAGCAAGACCTCTCTATAAACCCCGCTACTCCCAGATGATATTATTTTTTAAGGAGCACACTTGGGATGGGTTCCTGTGTTGAAATTTGAATACTGGGACCTCGTTGACCACAAGAAGTTCCCACATTTAGCGACTGTGAAGCTAATGCACCAGAGCATCAACACGACTACTAGAACAATCTAATTAGAGCCATGGAAATGGCTCAAAGGTGTGGAGAAATAAGAGTTACTAAACCTGCTCTGGGTGCCACATTACCACCATGCCCTAGTGACCATTTTCGTCATTAGGTAGCTTCTCCTCTTAGTGCATGATGGGTGCTTGGGGCTAGAGGAGCCCATCCCCATCACAGACCATTTGATTCACCGAATTACGCGGCTACCTTCCTTAGGGGAGGATCCAGCAAACATTTCAGAAGGACAAGGTGGTGAATTGGTCATCGCAGAAGCAATGAAAGGGAAGTTTAAGTTGCAGAAGAAGAACTGAGGGTATGCCATCTACAGCATTAGCAACCTTGTTATCAAGGTCGCAAAATAGATATTGGTAGTGAAGGTAATGAGGAAGTGTCATGTGGATGAGGTACCTGCGTCAGTGGTTGCACTAGCAGTCCAATGCGCAGAAGGGGTCTAGTTCACCTAGGCGAACTATCTGTGCGATGAGTTCCTTGCGAACTACCGTGAGGCATAGGAACAGGGCAAAGCATTTCATTATGCATGGCTCCTATTGTCTATAGTACCAGTGGCATGGGAGTTTCCCGAAGATAGCCAGTTCCCTTCGGCTACGCAGGACCTTCCAGAGGCAATGAAGTACGCTTCACTGTGGGCGACCAGGGATGCACATCGAATCAGAGATAGCAAGATATTTTGGGTGCTCATGGAGATGAATATCTGGATGGGGATCAATCACAAGCCACGGTTATCACCCACATTCTACAACAGTTTATAGAGATTTCCAGAGTTCAAAGAAGATTTCCACCATGTCTTCATCAGGGCATGGAAGGACCCTATGAAGACGTGGCATGATTTACTGTATTTGGAAACTTATGATGTGATATTTTCAGTCCTTGAGTCTTCGCTGCCAGAGTGGCATGCTCTAGCTAGGTCCGCGATGGAAACAAAGAAGTCTGTCGCACAGTGCAAGAAGGAAGAGAAAAAATTTGGATGGCACAGCTAGTAGAAAAGCGTAGGAAAGAAGAAGCAACAGCTAAGGCCCAAGAAGTGCGCACCGCTGCGAAGTTGGTAGAGCAGGAGAAAACAATAGACGAAGAGTGTGAAGGACAGAAGTCACCTTCACCCAAACCAAAGACAGACGTAGAACAAGGTTGCATGGACCTGCAGACAATGTCCACCCAACTCAAATGTCCACAACCACGAGAGAAAGTAGGGCCACGAAAGAAAACAAAGGCCTCAAAGACGTTGTTCAACCCAGTCACCCTCACTGAGGGGGATTTACATGATATCAGTGAAACAGTGAGGGATTTCACCATTAAGGCCCTCCAGCAGTTTAAGGAACAACAACAGTTGGTATTGGGGGCTCTCTGGACAAAAATATGGGAGTTGCAGGTTTGCACTCCACATGTTGGCATAGTGTCCACTAGCATCGCAATCAACACGTCAACTGTCGAGGAAATGTTTCACGCCAGGGTGACCACATGATAGTGCTACCAAATGGAGCACTCACTATAGAGAATGAGGTCGATAGGCCTATGGTCAGCAATTTGAAAGGAGTTGGATTAAACATGGTTGTGCTCCCTTGAGATACGCTTTATCTCTTGTAGGATAGAGTCACTGCAGAACTTCGGGCCAGGGAGAGTCGCACTATATAGGTAATGAGCGAGCAGTGCATCAACATTGAGTAGTTGAGCCTGCAGCACAATGAGGCATTGAAGTAGAACAAACAGATCATGTATGTGGTAGAGGAATCCTTCCAGATGGTTCTGGAGTTGGCCATTCAAGAAGACGAACCAGTGAAGATGCACGTCCAAAAGTTAACCATAGGGGTGTGTGACACAAGATCAGAAATGGCCAGGGTTCAACTGGAGCTGAACCTACAGATCATAGAACTACAGTTGAAGGCTTAGCCTTGAACTCCACTGCAGGTTAGAGAACAGTGTACCACCGCAGTCACAACAGCAATGGTGCTGGTTCACAGTGCAATTACAGATTGCATGAAGTTGTTCTAACAATCATTCGAGGTCCTAACCACCCTATAGGAGGAGCCGAACATAGAATGCCTAGAAACAGAGGCACGTGAGATGCAATAGAAATATGATGAGGTAAGAGGGACTACGCAGATGGTTGCCCTTACATAAAGGCTTGCACAGATGCAATAGGCAAAGGCACTCAAGGAACAAGTGGATGCCGCTCGGCACAAAGAAGCGGTCTTGAAAGCATGCCTATAGCCATGGATTGATGAGGCATATACAATTACAACATCCATTGAAGCAAAGCTCTCACAACTGCAAGCAACTTAGGAGAGGATTCAGGGCAACAGTTCAACAACAACGGTCATCGAACAACGCGTGGAGGAATTCCAACTGGTAACCGCTCAGTGCATTGTCGAACTTGCAGTGATCCAAACAGAGCTGGGAGGTCTTTGTGCTAAGATCTCCACACTTGCAAAGTGACTCGAGGGCGAGTCACGATGTTTGTGTTGGGGGCCTGTTGGGCGCGGGATCCCCCAAGGGCATTTTTAGGGCTTAGAGCCTAGATTTTGGTCCAATGTTGTAATTCCAATGTAAAGACTCCACATTTTGTTAAAGTGCCATAGGGTTGTCCACCCTTATTTTGATAATGTAATGTCGATTATAGAAGATCTACCCATGGTCCGCTGACCATGGGATTTTATAAATTGAGTGAACTCTAAGTAGATAAGGACACAATATCTAAGATCAAATAATGAAGATGTAAGCGAGATAGTTCTGGAGTGTAAGTCTAAGTTTTGGGTCGTAGCGTAGGTAGAGGCTCTATAGCTGAGTGCGCAGAGCCCTAGTAGTCTGCAGCTGAGTGCACAGAGGCCTAGTAGTCTGCAGCTGAGTGCGCAGAGGCCTAGTAGTTTGCAGCTGAGTGCGTGAAAACCTGTAGCTGAGTGCGTAGGGCAAGTCAAGTCTGTAATCATATGAAAGTATTAATAAAGAGAATTTTCTATCATTTCTGCGTCTTTATTTCATGTTTATGCATCTGTTATATTGGGTATGAATTTCACTTCTAATGCTTATATAATGCGCGAATGTGTATAACTGTATTGGTTAAGTGAATGCAAGTATAAACATTTGTTTATGCGAAGATAATCAAGATTTTTCAATAAGATAAGTAAGATACTTAATCTAGTTTGGGAAATAACACAGTTTGTTGCCATATCAGCACGAAAGGACTTCAGCCCCTGGTTGGGGCTGCGCAAAAGTCGATTGTAACAGATCACGAAGGTACTGAAGGATAGACCGGAGCGTGAAGCACCCTGCATGAAGGTAGGTATAGTTGGAATAAACTGACATCACAACCATCTCAAGGGTCTGGAAACTTGGCTCCAGTATCCCCCCATACTGCTTCAGGAGAGACTTCAGTTTGCGCTCCATGGGCTGATGTTGAAAGGGCTAGTAGTGTAGGGATATGTTTGGCTAACTAATGTTGAACCTGGGTTAGGCCCCTATAAGCCAACAACTGGCCTCCAGGCTTGCTCTATGTAATTCTGAGAGGCAGTGCCTTGCTCGCCCCAGAAATTGCACAAACGCAGTTTGCTGGTTATAGTCCTTACTAACTAAAATTGTGTATTGCATAGTTTCAGTCCCCAGTAGGCCAGGATTAACTATGCATTATGTAGTTTCAGTAGTCAGTCAACCTCCTAACAACCTGAACTATGCCTTGCACAGTTTTGGTAGTCAATCTCCCAGCCTCCTAGTGAAAATTATGGAATCTTCCTAGTTAGTCACCCAGGCATGTTTCATGTCAGTCCTCAAGTTGCTTTTGGTTTCCAACTGACAAATTGCTTGCCATGAGTGTTTCTATGTCTCCAAGTATCACAGATGTTCATCTATTTCCCATTAGTACATGTATAATGGCCTCCAAGAGAGCAGGGTCAAAGGACACCATTGAAAGCGCAACTGGAGATGCAGTTGAGTAAGTGTTTATGAGCTTGATTACCTATGAAGACGCCAAGTTGTTCATTGACAAGGATATCAAGATGAAACGGTAGTACATCAATGATACATTCTCAATCACATTTGAGGAAAATCCGGAAGACCATAGGGTCTATGTCAACATTCACAAGTCTGGCTTGTACCAGATCACATGCAGGTATCCTGCGTTTCTATGTGTGGACATGATCCACTGGATTGTCTCACATACTGATCCAGAGATACTGAGCAATGTCAGTGGAACACAAATTGCTACCTTCAGGGTGAAGTACTTTCAGGAGTTGTATCACTTACCACAGCTAGTGATCACGATGGATAAACCCTTCAGCAGACACAACAGTAATGCAAACTCAAGAGATATCTTGAAGAGATGGGTGAAAGATCCAATCAATTTCAGGACAACACCCAGCCAGGTTTACAAGAAGAAGATACTGTGGAAGGCATATTAGCTCTTGGCCATCTTTTCATGTCACTTATACGACCAAGAGAGCACAAAAACCTTCCTGCGGAGTTCAGTGACCGTGTTGGATCATTTGGCCAGCAAAGGAAGACCTTACAACTGGTCTGACATGTTGGTTCTCAGGTTGAAGGAACAGGTAATAGAAGCCTGACATCTACCCAAGGGTTAGTAAGCAAAGATATAAATTTTCTCTTACATACTAGATGTAGTATGTGCCCACTAGCATTTCCTAGGATTGGGTTGGGCACAGACACCTTCGAAAACCTTTGTGTGCACTTATTGCAAGTTGTTCTCTAAATGCAACTTCCATGGAGTTATTAGACCACTTCGTCACCCCGGTGTACAAGATTATCTTCGAGTAGGATCCACCTTGCATGCCACTGGTAGCAATGGTGGCATTGATCTACATAGAAAATTGGTATGCCTCACCCCTTAGAACCTTCATACAGATATACAGCCTTCTCCACATGTTTTACCAAAGTTTTCCATGGACAAGCTCGTCATGCAAGAAGTGTCATATCACATCTCGACAAGGTTGTCGGCAAGACTGCATAGGAAGAAGAAGGCACCTTGGCCCACTCTTCCTTTGTGGATCGTGTTGTATGAGATCCAGAATCTCAAGCATGCTGAGGCCGAGACGGAGGAATTCAAAAGATTCACCTTCGACACCAAAAGTTTCAATCCATATGATCAACATTTCTTAGTGAAGGACCATTGTGTGAGAGTCAAACATCATTGGATCCACAAGGTGTGTCATTGGCTTGAGGAAGACCCATGGAGATATTTCTATCACTTCCCTAGCCTGAATGAACTGGTTGACATAGCTATAGAGTGGTTAGAAAAGTAGAAGGAAGCAACATCTCTGAGGGAAACATCATTAGTAGCAGTAGAGGGTAGCAGACCTGTTTGGGACAAAGGCAAGAGAAAGGTTGTTGATAGCACAAAGACAGAGAAAAGCTACAAGTTTAAAGTACATCCACTTGTGTTGAAAGAATCTTTGGAGATTGACACTAAGAGGTGACAATGTGATAGGAGGATCACACAAAGGAAAAGAGAGAAATATAGGATGGAGGAAACAGAAAAGGAGTTGCAAGAGTTGAAGTGGAAAATCAGGGAAGAACAGGAGTTGCGTAGAAGAGAGAAGGAAGCGCAGCAAGAATAGGTACCACAGGAGGTGCAACATGCACAGATCAATGAAACTGCACCCATACAACTTATAGACTCATCCGAGTAGCTGGCACAATGAAAATAGGGTGAGTAGTCACAAGAGAAAGAATTGGCTCAAGAGATTGAATAGATGTTAGAGTAGACGGACATGGATATGGTTCAGCCAAAGTCAGATCAGGGTATTGACCTCATGCCTCAAAACAAAGAGGTCACCCCATTGTCTTCACTATTTCTAGAAGCAGAGAAAGTCCCAAGCGATCAAAGAGACACTAAGATCCTTGAAGATAATCTGAAGGCGGGGATGCACAACATATCCTTCGACGAGTCACAACATAGAGTTGTGCAGTTGCGTAGAGTGCCCACTTTGGATGTCCATATATCTCCTACAAAGTTTGAAGAACGAGTGATCATGTTTGATGTGCGCAATCATCCAACTACATTGGCCGATGCTACCAACGCATATGTCGAAGCCACCAACTCGAGTGTTAGATTCTTGATAGCTAAGAATAAGTGCATGACTAAGGAATTAGAAGCAACCAAGTAGGGAGCAGAATAGGCTACAACATCCACTAGAGCAGAGTTGAGGAGAGCGGCACTAGATGAAGTATCGTCTCTTGATACATTCATGCAGACGTTGTGTTCCAGATTCTTCACCATGCATAAGTCAGTTGTCCATCTCAATGGTTGGCAGCAACGTTGTGCTAGGAGAGCACGCATATTGTCATATCTGCACACTCTTGTCGATCACATGAAAACATGTAAAATGAGGTACAAGGGATCCCCATTTCACTTGCCAAATATGATGAAGCCAAAGGCGGTAAATTCAAAGGCACACATCCAGATTCAGATCTAGAACTATGAGGAACTCTCGCAGTTCATCACCAATTTGCAGGCTTCACAGGCACGGGTGTTCAGGAGCATGGATTTAATTATGTGCATGCATGTGATCCCATCCATGGGCACACTCACCGAGGTGAAAATCAAAGAACCAAGTCCGATTGGAGTTGGACATGTACTTTGATGAGTTGATGCACGTAGCCACCAACATAGACTTGGAGATCAATGCAGACATTATGCATGAGTATGTTGCTAGTATGACTGCACTCAATACTATGATGTGCATGTTATCAGATGAGTTGGAAAGAGGTGAAAAATCAGTGTACCCAGATGCAATGGAGGCAAGAGTTCACTTTCATAAGGATGTCACCTTAGAGCACGTGGACACCATAACCTGCTACCAATCTTGGCATCAGTTTGCCACCATCGATCATCATGAGGATGTCGAAGAGTTGGTCTTCCCACAGTTTTACGAGTCTTAGTGATGGCTTGCATGGCTTGCTCAAGCTTATTTTTGTATCACATAGCTACATGTAAAGATTTTAATGTAACATATTGTAAAATTGAAGGACTAAGTGTTGATAGTAGAATGTAACAGTCATGCAGTAGTTGAAGAGTCATGAGGGTAGGTGAAGAGTCACAAAGGGGAATGTCAAGGGTCACCCCACCCTTTGCTATTTATAGAACCTCATAACTTATTGTATAGACTTTTGGAAGCCAAGCTTCCTAAACTTAGAGAAAGCTTGGAGTGTATTGTAACAACCCTTGGCTCCTCCACAGTGAAGAGCTAGTATATATCTTTGGAGGGGCTGGTGATAGTGACTGTAATGTTCCACTATCTTGACTAGTGGTTGGTCATGGTTGTATGTATGATTGGATCTTCCACTCTTTTAATATAACATAGCCAGAATGTTTCATGCATATGTTGTTATTGTAGTTCAGCTATCCTGGTTACTCTAATGATATGTGTAGTTGTTATGTGCGCATGTATGTATGGACTATTTTGTATATGTTTGTATGAATCTTACCGAAATGTGTTGTTGCTATAACCATCACTTTGGATCAGTGGCTATCCTTCTTTCCATATTGTGATATTTTATTCTTGTGTGCTCCCTTTCAAGATGCATGCTATCATAGGTTTCTAAGGGGCACACTCATCCCCTCATTCCATGTGTTAGAGCCTTTCATGCACCTTCCTTGACTTGCTTCAAAGGCCACACCCTTGCTACCAACAAGGACATCTTACTTACCTATACGTGTAACCACGGTCAAGGTGATACTGTACTACCCCACTGTTGGGACTCCTACACCAAATGGTATGAGGTCTAGTAGGGACTTCTTACATGGGAGATCCCTTGACATATTGCCGAGTCCAACACTGTCAACACTATGTTTTCTTGTTTTCGAGTTTTTGGCAAAAGACTAAGGTTATTTTAAGATGCCAACATTTGGAGTTTCAATTTATGAATTTTATGAGATAAATAGGTTGAAGAAGAACCTCCAATTCATTGTTACCAAGTGTTTGAGAAAATGCCTCAATGGTTGTAGATTACACGCTTGCAAAGTGTTTGACAAAATGGCTCAATGGATTTTGATTGCATGCTTGAAAAGTGTTTCTCAAAAGGCCTCAATGGTTGTAGATTGCATGTTTGCAAAGTATTTGTGAAAAGGCCTGAATGGTTGTAGCTTTTGTGCATATAAATTGTTACAGTAAAAGTCTTACTTACTGTATTTTTTAATGTATTATAATTTTATGAATAGACTATTTAATGGATGTAGCTTCCTATGTCTGCAAGTTTTTGGTATTTAATGATTTGTTAAAGTGTAAATAGAGAATAAGATAGCTGTTACTTTTATTATCCAAAGATTTCATAAGAAAAAGGGGGTTGTACTTGGAAACAATAGTACCATGACTAATTCTATAGGAATTTGTGCAAGTGAGCATAATAAGTTTCATCTGAGTTGCATGGATTCATGGGTGCATTATTGTGCTTCAATAACTATAGAAAACAACTACTTCTTCCCAATCTTTGCAGGTCCATTGTTTTACATGGAATTTTCCGAAGAATAATATGCTTCTAAATTGGTAACAGTAGTTGCTCTTACTGTAACATTCATTATATAATTCTCATGATTGAAGCATTATCTTAATAATTGGGATTGGGAATTTTTAATTGATGAATTTGGAAATGTTTTTGGGTCAATATATTTTTTATTCCATTTCATAAACATATCATATTTATTAGATTTACTAATGAAGAGAGGAATATTCTTCCCTCGGTTACCTTGTTATAGGTATGTTAATACTCCTACACTTATATGTGATTTTTGTAATAGAAGCATGATACTTTTGTGGTTATGATATCAAGAGTCAATAAGTGGAGCTTATTTAGCATAATTTAGGAAATCAAATTGGTTTATCTAGATTAATGTTCACACATGGCATGATGGTGAAATTTATTTCTAGTCTTACATATTTCGAGTCTTACTTAGAGCTCATGTATAAGTATGAAAAGAGCACGTGCTATCATCTTTTAAACTTGAGAGGAAATGTGCTTTGGAATTGGTTTTAAGGGAAATTTATCCCTGACTTTCTATGTGATATTATTATATTGAAATAGATAAAGGAACATGATTACATAATAACTAAGTTAGTAATGTTACAAAAAACAAATTGAGTATTAGTGATTCAAGTGACCTCTACTTCCTTATATTATTGATGGTTGGTAAGGTGGGACCTTACATATGGTATCAGAGCCAGCTACAATGCTAGGGCTTAATGGGCCAACATGATTTCTTGTAGGTTGATTATGTATGAATGTTGATTTTGCATGCATGTTGAATTATTGTGCATGTTGACTTGGAAGAATATTGGTTGCATAAGGAATATTATTATTATTATGTCATTAAGAAACTCATTAAAGAAAAAAATGTTTCTTATATTCCTTTATATTTTTTCTAGGAAAAATTATTAGAAATATGATAAAGTACTTAAAGACATGTTGGGAAAGGATGTGCTTGAGAAGTTGGGGGTTAAGCCAAGAATGTGAATGACTTGATTGCCAATGGGTGAGTGAGGTATGTGGAGTGCATGTATGGTTGCATATATGTTTAATGCATCATTATCAATGTGATATGGGCCTACTAGCCATCTTTACTAGATAAAATTGTATCTACCAAGAGAAATATTGGCCTAATCTAAACTATAGTGTGATGACCTTGGTGTGTATTCTTTGGGAATGTGTAACAAGTGTAAGATTGGGATTAAATTAACGTCATGATTGAGTTCATCATTTTAATTTTGACTCTTTTCTTATCCTCACTAATGGAAACTTAACCAAATTTACCTTGAAGGATGCCACTTTTAACTGTGAATGTAAATTCACAAGTAACGTATGTGCATTAATTTGATGTTTTAAAACATCATTTGGGAATACGTTTTTAACGATTAAGAATGGAATTCTTGTGATTCCTTGATGTGATTTTGTGTAGTTTGGGTTGACATTATGCATCAAATAACTTTAAATTACTCAAATACTAGGTTGTGGTATGACCTTCCTAATAAACAAGAGGCTTAAATAACCGGTGCATGAAGGTTTGTGGAAGCCATTTTAAGGAACACTTGAAGGTTATGTTTTCCTTAATTTATGTACGGGCGTGGAATCCATAATAGCATATATATATATAAGATCATGTGTGTGTGTGGAATCCATACTAGCATATATCTATGAGCTAATGGATGGGTGTGGAATCCATACTAACATATATCTATGAGCCAAGTAATTATTCTAGTTAGAATGAACCAAAATATTTTGATGGAATCTGATAGACATGATTAAGGAGGATTGATTATGTGTAATTAAAGTTAAATGGATAGAGATTCATAACATGAATTTTCTTGAGATTTAAATCCATTATTTTCTTTTTTATTACAAATGAAGATACTAATATTGGTATATTGAACACCATTAGGTAGTTTAGAATGTTTGGAATAACTAATTTTGATATATGGAGTCAAGTGTTAACTAGGTATCTATCATCTAGTATTTTAATTATTTTGTATGTATTGGATCTAAGTAGAATTAAAATGATTTTCAAATTCTTAAAATGTAGAAAAATATTATTGTGATAAGTTGATGAAATAAGTTTTCTATTGGCTTAAGACAAATTAGTTCTAGGAAAGCCATAATAGTCTCCTTCATAATTTTATCAATTTCATGTTCATTGAATTTTTTTAAACTAAATTAATTAAAGAAATTATGAGGATTGAACTCATGAAATGCTCTAAACTATTGTTAGTTAGGTGATCGAGTCAAAATTCATATTATTTATCAACTTGATGAATTGTTTTCTTGAAATTTGATTAACTTGTAAATCATTAAGAGAATAAGATGTTTAGAAGATAAACATGTTTTCTGGTGAGAACTTTGTTTTATTTGAACTTAAAGGAAAAAGGCTTGTGATTAATTAAAAGTTTATTTGAGTTCTTATTTTATAAGAATATGTGCTTGTGATCTTTTTTGAGACAAAAATTGGAGAAGAGTGAGATCGCATTTTGATGCATTGGAATTTTTACATGATTTAGAAGCCTAATATAATTGTATTATATCTTAAATGTGTATTATATTGAAACAATTATATGTATAACATGCAGAATAATACTGCAGAAGTCATGTACAATTATTGGTCATGGAACGAGACCTTACCAATGAACCATCAAATGGGTATGAGTTCACAATCATTACCTTAAGGTGAAGTGCAAAGTTTCAAAGAAAAGTAGGTTAGAAGCCATGTAAATTAAGGTGCGGAGTCCTAATCAATGAAATATAAAGATGTGGAGTCTTGGATCTATAATAAAAGGATTAGGGCATGGAGACCTAAATTCATGAAAGATAAAGACGTGGAGTCTTGGATCTATAATAAAAGGATTAGGGCGTGGATTCCTAAATTCATGAAAGAAAAAGACATGGAGTCTTGTATCTATAATAAAAGGATTGGGATGCAAATTCCTAAATATTTAAAAGATCAAGGTGTGGAATCATGGAATCCTTGGAGTAGATCAAGGAACGGGCTCCTCAATCTACTAAGGCATGGAGATGCATGCAATAGGGATGTAGAATCCATATTCTCCAGAAGAAAAATAACACTAATGGGCATCTGAAGGATGAATTTCCTTAATAAAATCTCATTTCTAACAATTTTGGAGTGGCTTTCTAAGAATAAAAATTCATGTCTAGCATCTCAAGTATGACTTTCCAAAAATAGTAAACAACCTTCAATCAATGGGTAATCAAGTATACTTGAAGGAAAATCACTTAAATTATCATTAATCAATCATAATAGTTCAATATTGACTTCATCCTTAATATTATTAATATTACTATTTTCTTTTATGATACTATGATATTATTATTAAAAGGGAACTATAAGTCACACTCATCTCCTCAATCACTTCACACCTCTCTCCCTGATGAATCTCATGGCTCTATGTAATTCTCTCTCTCTTTTAATAATACATTACAATCTCTTTTATGCACTCATCAAAGAATGGCATATTCCTCTTACACTCATTAAATGCATGTCATAAAATATTCTTCTTACACTCTCTTTAATTCATATGTTACACTCTCCTTAACTAAAGCATGCATACCTCTCAATGGCATGAATTACACTCTTCTAAATGGAATACAAGGCATGCATATCACTCTTATTTTATGACAGGAATTTGTTGTCCCTCCTATATATGTGTCTCGTGTATTCTCACTTGGAGGGGAGTTGCATGGTGATACCAAGGGTTTGAGAGATTTGAAGAAGATAGTGAGAGGGAGAGATTTGCAGAGTAGCCAAATGCTAATCTAAATTACTAAGTAGCTCTATCGAATGGAGTTGAATGTGAGGCGTATTGGGAGGAAGTAAAAATTATCTTCCTTAGCTTCCCTTGTATCTCTCTATTGTTATATTTTGGTACTGCCTGTGAGCTCTTACAACAGGGAGGTTCCAAGGAGAGAAGTTCTCCCTGGATATGGATGGGTGGAAAACCAGACAGTTCAAATGAATTGGTTAAGGGATCAAAGATGGATCATATTCTCAGTGAATGGAGTTGAATATCTCTTCAAGTATAATTTTCATTGTCCTAAAATTGTAATATAGATTTAGCATAAAATAAAAGGTAGAAATTTAAAACGTTGTAAGCATCTAATTTTAATTTAAGCTTATGTTATCTAGAATCTTATTGGCTAGTTGAAAATGAAGACTAAGAGTGGTATATATGTTTGTATGTTTATATCTTAGGATGTTATGGAGTTATTATTGGTGTATTTTATTATATTAATCTTGGTATTGTAGCATTTGAGAAAGGAAAGCCAAATATTGTTGAAGATAATTGCAATAAAGAAATTCCAAAGGACTTGGCTAAGAGTTTCATGAGTTATGGTTTTGTTTTAGGTAATTAGAGGGATGTTTTAAAAATGGTTTCACGATATTTTGTAAATTGTTTCACAAAATCCCTGAATGGGAAATGCATTTTTTTTTAATCACTATGCACGAATAAGTTTTAACTTGTAACCTACCAGAGTAGGAAATGGATGCATACCCAAAATATACCCGGAGGATTCACTAGATGAGCCCTTAAAATACAAATGAAAAGAATAAATGATGGCAGTTAAGAGTTTCAAAGAGAATCATTGAGGTAATTTTCAATCATTGTGTTTTGCAATAGTTTAGGATGCTTGCCATGTGTCTGTAGGAATGATTGAATGAAAATAATCCTTGATGAATCTCAAGCCCTTCAATTCACTTATAGTCGATGAAATGATTTTGAAAATCATTTAGACAATACATAAGTAATTATAATTTAATTATATGTTGTTATTTGTTTTTCATAGTTGTATATTCAAGTTTGCATGCCATTTGTTTGAAATAAATTGTAAATGAAATTCCTGGAGTCAGTGTATTTGCTAGGTTTAAAAGAATGCATCTATGCATGGTTTCGTCATGATTCAGGAAAATATTAGGGGGTATCTGTGTCATATGGACTTGACACCCCCGATTTGATTCAAAAAAACATGTTTCAGAACCTAAATAATAAGTCTAGGCGATTTTGCAGATTGCTCATGCCAGTTATAATTGCTCGTTGTTGAGTTTTTGGTGAAATAAGGTTATTTAGTGCCTTTTTTAAGATGCCAACATTTGGAGTTTCAATTTATGAATTTTATGAGATAAATAGGTTGAAGAAGAATCTCAAATTCATTGATGTCGAGTGTTTGACAAAATGCCTCAATGGATTTTGATTGAATGCTTGTAAAGTGTTTGTCAAAAGGTCTCAATGGTTGTATATTGCATGCTTGTAAATTGTTTGTCAAAAGACCTGAATGGTTGTATCTTTTGTGCATATACATTGTTAGAGTAAACATCTTACTTATCATAGTTTTTTTTTGTGTACTAGAAATTTATGAATAGACTATTTAATGGATGTGGCTTCCTATGTTTGCAAGTTTTTGGTATGAATGTGAAAATGAATTTAATAATTTGCTGAAGTGTAAATAGAGAATAGGATAGTTGTTACTTTTATTAGGTAAAGCTTTCATAAGAAAAAAGGGGTTGTTGTTGGAAACAATTTTACAGTGACTAATTTTGTAGGATTTTGTGCAAGTGCGCATAATAAGTTTTCATCTGAGTTGCATGTATTCATGGGTGCATTCTTGTGCTTAAGTGACTATAGAAAACAACTACTTGTGCCCAATCTCTGCAGGTCCATTATTTTACATGGCACTTTTCGAAGAATAATATGCTTCTAAATTGGTAACAGTGGTTGCTCTTGTTGCAACATTCATTATACGATTCTCATGATTGAAGAATTACCTTAATAATTGGGATTGGGAATTTTCAATTGATGAATTTGGAAATGTTGTTGGGTCAATATATTTTTTATTCCATTTCATAAACATATCATATTTATTAGATTTACTGATGAAGAGAGGCATATTCTTCCCTCATTTACCTTGTTAGCGTAGGTTAATACTCCTACACTTATATCTGATTTTTGTAATAGAAGCATGATACCTTTGTGGTTATGATATCAAGATTCAATAAGTGGAGCTTATTTTTCATAATTTAAAAAATCAAATAGGTTGATCTAGCTTAATGTTCGCACATGGAATTATGGTGGAATTTATTTCCAGTCTTACTTGGAGCTCATGTATAAGTATTAAAAGAGCACATGCTATCATGTTTTAAACTTGGGAGGAAATGTGTTTTGGAATTTTAAGGGAAACTTTTCCATGAATTTTTATTTGATATTCTTATACTGAAATGGATGAAGGAACATGATTACATGATAACTAGGTTAATAATGTTACAAAAAATAAATTGATTATCAATTATTAATGTGAACTCTAATTCTCTATATTATTGATGGTTGGTAAGGTGGTACCTTACATATGGTATTAGAGTCAACCACAACACTAGGGCTTAATGGGCCCACCATTCTTTCTTGTAGGTTGATGATGTATGAATGTTGATTTTGCATGCATGTTGAATTATTGTGTATGTTGACTTGGAAGCATATTGGTTGCATAAGGGATATTATTATTATTATGTAATTTAGAAACTCATGAAATAAAATGAATGTTTTCTTAAATTCTTTTATATTTTTGCTAAGACAAATTATTAGAAATGTGATAAAGGACTTAAAGACATGCTAGGAAAGGATGTGCTTGAGAAGTTGGGGCTTAAACCCAAACATGTGAATGGCGTGATTTTCAATGGGTGAGTGAGATATGTGGAGTGCATGCATGGTTGCATATATGTTTAATGCATCATTATCAATGTGATATGGGCCTACTAGCCATCTTTACTAGTTGAAATTGTATCCACCAAGAAAAATATTGGTCTAATCTAAACTATACTATGATGGCCTTGGTGTGTATGCTTTGGAATGTGTAACAAGTGTAAGGTAGAGATTGAATTAATGTGATGATTGAGCTCATCATGTTAATTTGGACTCTTTTCTTATCGACACTACTGGAAACTTAACAAAAGTTACCTTGAAGGATGTCACTTTTAACTGTGAATGTAGATTCAGGAGTAATGCATGTGCATTAATTTGATGTGTTAAAATATGATTTGGGAATACATGCTTAATGATTAAGAATGGAATTCTTATGATTTCCTTGACATGATTTTGTGTACTTTGGGTTCACATTATGCATCAAATAATTTTAAATTACTCAAATACTAGGTTATGGTATGACCTTCCTAATAAACAAGAGAATTAAAAGATTGGTGCATGAAGGTTTTTGGATGCCATTTTATGGGCTAATTAATGAGGTAAGATATGAGTGTGGAATCCATACTAACATATATCTATGAGCTAAGTAATTCTTCTGGTTAGAATGAACAAAAATATTTTGATTGAATCTCATAGACATGATTAAGGAGGATTGATTATGTGTAATTAAAGTTAAATGGATACAGATTCATAATATGAATTTTCTTGAGATTTAAGTCCATTATTTTCTTTTTTATTACAAATGAAGATACTAATATTGGTATAGTGAACACCATTAGGTTGTTTAGAATGTTTGGAATAACAAATTTTGATATATCGAGTCAAGTGTGAACTAGGTATCTATCCTCTAGTATTGTAATTATTTTGTATGTGTTGGATTTAAGTAGAATTAAATTAATTCTCAAATTCTTGAAATGAAGAAAAGTATTGTTGTGATAAGTTGATGAAATATCTTTTCTTTTGGCTTAAGACAAATTGGGTCTAGGAAATCCATAATAGTCTCCTTAATAATTTTATGAATTTCATATTGGTTGAATTATTTTTGAATTAAATTAATTAGAGAAAATATGAGGATTGAACTCATGAACTGCTCTAAACTATTGTTAGTTATCTAATCGAGTCAAAATTCATATTGTTTATCAAGTTGATGAAACACTTTCTTTAAATTTGACTAACTTGTAAATTGTTAAGAGAATAATATGTTTAGAAGATAAATATGGTATGTGGTGAGAACTTTGCTTTATTTGAAATTAAAGGAAAAAGGTTTGTGATTAATTAAAATTTTATTTGATTTCTTATTTTACAATATTATGTGCTCGTGATATTTTTTGAGAGAGAAATTGGAGAGTGAGATTGCATTTTGATGCATTGGAATTATCACCTGATTTAGAAGCCTAAGATGATTGCATTATATGTGGAATGGAAGAGATTGATGGAAGGGATTATGTGCTTTGATGTATTGCTATATGAGTAGTTAGTAGTCTTGCAAAGGACTGTAATCTTTTAAGAGGTAGTTAAAAAAAAAAAAAAAAAAACTTATCTTTAGGCTAGAAATGACCTTGTGATAGTCTAAATCTTATTTAAAATCAACAAGATTCTTCATTGTTTGAGAAATGTATTGTTTTCATAGAATTGTTTTGTGTATGTATTAATATTAAGGAATAAGTATTGTAACCAAATGAACTGATTAATTATTGAATAAAAATCATGATCGATTTTATAGTTGGAAAACATGTTGACTTGCAGTTATCAAGATAGATTCAAGAATATAGACATCAGATTTTCATAATTATGAGAGTTATTCTTGATTATAAGCTTGCAAAAATATCTTTTTAATTTATGAAGATCTTCAAAATGAGTCATTCATAATTGATTCTCAAGTAAAATAAGTGATGAAGATTATGGGAATTCAAGGAATCATCTATAATACAAAAATCAATCAATGAGGATTGTATGGAACCTTAGCTTGTTAGTTTAGGAAATACTCTGGCATTACATTCTCGATTGACTAACTTTTAAGGAAAGATGTTCCATTTATTTGGTCTAACGAGTGTGATGAATCATTTCAACTATTACAAAAGAAATCCTTAATTTTTGCCACTGGTCAAAACAATTCCATGTACATGGTGATGCTCTAATTTGGCAGTCAGAGTAGTTCTAGCACAACCCAATGATCAATCAATAGCCCATCCAAACATCTATGCCATTCAGAAACTGAATAAGGATGAAATAAACTACTCGGCGGTTGTGTGAGAAGCCTCAGCAATGATTTTTTCCTTATAGAATTTTTGACACTATCTCCTCATGAATCCTTTCATATTTTACGCATACCATCAAGCATTAAAATATCTTGTAAAAAAACCAATTCATCAAGGACGAATTTGTTAATGGCTATTATTATTTCAAGAGTTTGAATTCGAAGTCATCGTTAGACCAAGAAAAAAGAAATGTTGGTTCTGACCACTTATCCCGACTAGAATCATAAGATGAACCGACTGACATTGATGATGATATTCCAAGCGCACATTTATCCATAGTTCAAGCTGTTCCTTCGAAGCTTGCTGAAATTTACAAAATATCTACATACTAGTAAGGCACTTGAAGTATTGTGTGAAAATAAGAAAAAGACATTAGTAATCAAAGAAATACCATCTACATTGTTAAATGGACAATTATATAATATTGGAATCAATGAAATACTTTGGAAATGTGTCTTAAAACATGAACGAGAAGGAATTCTTGACAAACCACACAAAGGGGGAGTTGGAGGTCATTTTCAAGGAGAAATGACTGCAAGAAAGATATTACAAGTAAGATTATGGTAGTCAATGTTATTCTACAACTCCCAACAGCATATATTGTATTGTGATATATGCCAAAGACTTGGATGACCATTAGCAAATCATCAAATTCCACTACATCCAATTGTTCCATCACTTCCTTTTCAGATTTGGGTGATTGAATTGGTCAACCCATTTTTGAAAAGAGCCAAATGAATAGGAGAAAAATATATAATAACATCAATCAAATACTTAACGAAATGGATAGAAGTGGAACCAATCGAGTCATCTACTAAAGAAATAGCAACGAAGTTCATATATGAAAATATAACAACACAATTCAACTGCCCTATGATTCTTATCAGTGACAAATGGACACACTTTGTTATTGGTATAATTCAAGTATTAATGAAGAAATTTATGATTGAACACTGAAATACTATCGCGTATCACCCACAAGTAGATAATGTTTTCGAATCCTTCAATAAAAATGTACATAAGGGGTTAACAAAGATCTACAATATAGATAGAGACGACTGTTATGACAAGGTTCTAGCCATTTTATGGGCATATCACACAACATAGAAGTAGTTGACGAGAGAGATGCCATTCAAACTTGTTTACGGTTAAGAAGTAGTCATACCATTTCATTGCTTAGGAAATGCACAAAGTGTATCATCTATATTAAAATATAATACAAAAATACAAATAGAACTCACTTCGACAATTACATCAACTAGAGGAAGATCGACCCTATGTGCTCTATCATCAACAAATCAGTAAATAACAACAAAACGCATGGCATGACAGAAACCTGCAAGCTAAGAATCTCCAAGTTGATAACTTAGTCTTATTATATGATAGTCAAGTTAAAGATAAACCAAACAAACTTGAAATATCATGGTTAGGACCCTTTATCATAGAATACATTCGACCATCTAGAGCAGTTCAATTAAAAACAATATAGGGACGCCTTTTGAAGTCACGCATTAATGGTTCAGGCCTTTAAATATATGTTTCTTAGTAACACATTGTGTAGGTTAGGACTAGGACTACTTGGGGACAGAATAACTGACTATTTGTAAAATTTTAATTATATTATTAAATTTAAAATCCAGTTTCTATGTTAAGTCCAAATTATTAATTTGCTTAAAAAAAGTATTTATTAAATTAGAATTAAAAATAACTAACATAATAATCGGAGCTTTAATAAAGGAAGCACGAATATGAATTAAGCACACAGACTCAATGAATTTATGGAACGAGATCCCAAGCCTCACAATCTCCTAAGAGAAAAGAAAAATATGTATCGATATCGATTTAAAGATGATAAATGGATAGAACGCAGAGAAATAATTCTACTTGAATTGAGAAAGAACCATTCGAAATAACAAATCCATAAGGCACAATTCAACTACATAGAGATTTAAGACAAGAGATTTGACCATTCATCGAAATGTAGTTCTAGAAAATCAATTGCTAATAAATATTTAGCATGTGACTCTGACAACATATCACATAACAGATAAAAGGTTGGATTCAAGAATCAGAGCACTCAAGTACGCTTATCTTATCGTGACATGTCATAGAATTCGCACATCCCATCATTATCAGACATACAGTAGAAATCATTCAAAACTTCTCCACAATTATTTACCACCCCACAAAGAAGGTGGTGAGTAGATGACATGCATTCGTTGACTGACATTCTGAGAGAAAATCATAAATCGATGAGACATTTCGAGGGAGAGAAACCAAGTGGAAATGATAGCATAATCAATTCCACTTCTATAAAAATCAATGAATGCTCGAGCTTAACCAAAATATTGATAGAAATACCATTCAATGCTCCATGTGACCTTGACAATATCTCATATATCCCAAGTTCTGTCATCTATAATTCTAAGTTGCTAGACTTCCTTCAAACTAAAGAATTCTGGAACAATTTCACAATGGCAAAGAGTAAAATTTGTTTTGAAGAGGATGAAATTACAGTTGAGCCATTGACTAAGGCAAGTTTTGATCTTGCTGGAAAAATAAATTTTGGAAATTCAAATGTACAATATCAGGCAAGTAAATGTTTATGAACCTTCTTAAGAAAAATAGTTCGAATATTTCCTCTGATGGGCTAAACTAGATGATCAGTGGAACCCTCAGACTGAATTGTTGTGAAAATATGGAACTCAAGATATTCTTAACACTCCATTAGTGGCATACCTATAGGGGATGAAGGAGGAGGCAACTAAATATCTTGTCAGTAGATACCACAGGGTTACCATATAAGGGTGACAAGGTGTCAATGTTAATAAGTGGTTTATAGAGTTTGTTGGCTAGGCATCAGGGAAAAATTCATTAGAATTAGTCATAAACCAAGTTAAGGACTCACTATCTAGATGCGAATGTATGTACAATAGTCTCATTATGTTCCCCAACTATTGTTTGAGCATCGGATGTCAAATTGACAATGCTTGAAGCCATTGGTGAAATAGAAAAATATGGTAAAGAATACAACTGGGAGGAGTATGTAGTTGACCTCGTCAAAGCCAACTATCAGTATTTCCAAAGTTTGGCTGAGGTCATCCATTTCCCCACTTTTTTAATCTAGTTAGCCATGAATTCTAGCCCACCAGTTGGGGAGGCAAACTTCACAAAAAAGAATATTCATCTTATGAAAAAATTTACGATTGTTTCACACAGTTGGTTAGTAAAACCTTAATCCTTTGGCCCAGATGAACCTTTAGAAATTGGTTATTAAAAATTAATAACATATCTAATAAATGGAGAGTTCCTTAGAATGTTTGTTGAGACTTACCCCCTTGTTCTCATATTCAACTATGTTTAGACCATACCAAAGTATGGTATAATAATTCTACAAAAGTTGACCCCCAAGAACTCATGTACCAACCTTCAATCAACCAAATATTTTGATGAGCTCCGCCGAAAGTCTAATACCAACTACATCATTCTGCCCACAATTTTTGACCCATCTAATGATATCATTACCACTTTGGTTGATGCCAAACTAGAAGAAGAGGCACAAGCCACCTTATATTTACAACCTTTCAAACTTGAATTGTGAGTCCCTTTACTAAAACATCTGAAAAGTCTACCTGAAAAGAGTCTCATAACCCCAAGGTCACCTTGACTATATCTAAATCAGCCCAATGGTAGAAGGTACTTAAAGAAATCCATTTGAAATATCCTGAGTAGTAGTAAAAACTAGACGAATCTATCCGACAAATTTAGGCCAAGGAAAAAGTAGTCAAGAAGCCACAAAAACCTAAAGCTCCATCCATTCAAGCATAAATCGAGAATGTAATGGAAACTTACAAAGGTGTCTTTGCAGATAGTATTAAAAAAAATGGAGGATATATTTAATACCATAGTAAACTGGGCTCAGGATAAAAATAACACTTCTTCCAGTAAGCAAAATGGTAATTTTTTCAATAGGAAGAATGGAAACACTAAGAATGGTACTTTAAATAAATAAAATGACTACAATTCATTTATTGATGATACACGTGTTAACTCTCTAACTCGTATTTTAAATGAACATAATCAGTGGAAGTAAAATCAATCGTAGAGGAATCAGTCGGAGCACAATCAACCAAAGCTAACTAGTTAGATCAGCGAGACACATAACTCAATTATGGCCAGAAGTCACAAGATAATTCGTCTGAGAAAACTCACTCCAATGAAACAATCAAATATCACAATCCACAAATGACTGATGTACCAATTGATCAGCATCAAGAAGGAACAATTGAAGTATCAGTTACCAATCCACTAGTTGTGAATAATCCATCAGTGACCAACCCTGCTTTGACAGACATGACTTCTACACAACTAACTTCAACAAGCACATTGAGAGCCAAATATAAAAGGGAGCATGTTGATATTTTGACCAAGTATGTTGATATCAACATTGTCAGTGACAAACAAAGTTTTTAGGTTTTAGAACAACTTGTCAAAGTGACTAAGAAGCATTGCGCAAGAGTAACAAGGATACCAACAAGCTTCAATGATGATAGGAATGAGAAAGGGAGACTTAGTTGGTTTGTCAAAACCAGGGAGCAAAAAAACTTAGTATCTCCACTCTAGCAAATGTTGATGATCATCTCTTTTCCGTATAATAGTTGGTGCAGTAGTTGATCGAACAACATGAACAACTCAATGCACAGGCAGCAAAACTACATGCCTGACCTACAACCGTTGGAAATCCAAAGTTTGTAGATATTTTGTATAAGGCTAACGATGAATTTTTGGCAGCCAAACAAACTTTAGAGAACACACTCAATAGGGGAGATTCCCTTACAGTTACATTAAAAAATTGGCCCACCTATCTGGCTTCTAATCATACTAAAATTAGGGCTCAATTTATGCTCATTTGAGAATTGTATTCAAGACAAACTACAAACTCCAAAGCTTGACAAGCACTTAGAAACTCACTGGAACAAGAAAGAGAAATTTATGCATAGTTACTGTGACAGGAGCACTAGTGGCTAAGGGAAGGAAATAAAGCACAACATGAAGCCAATAGTGCATTTGAACTTCTGCAGTGAGTACTTAATCAAGTCCTAAGTATTTAAATGGAAAAACATTTTAGCCAAAGGTTAGCAAAAGATATACCCTTCGAAGAAAAAATTTAGTACCCTTCGAATGTTAAATAATCTAGTGCTATATCTAGATTGGGAGAATGTGAATGGTCCAATTTTTATGAGCACCTGCAAATTTTTCTCTAGTCATTTATCAAAATGCATTTCCAAACATGCCTCCACTGCTACCAACTCATTTTGCATCACCACAACCCTCCCACTAGTTCTTTGCACTAAGTGTTTCCACATACATTGTAGCTTCAGAACAATAATCCCATGAATTTTAAGTCAACCAAGCAGTAAAAAAGTTGACTGATCCAGTTCAAGAAATTCAGACCGAGGCCATAGAAGCACCTGCCAAAGAAATTCCACCTGTCTTGCCTTAATCTACTCTTGTTGTCATTTGTTTTGTATTAAGAATTTTTCTCTTGAAAGAGCCTACAGATATCAATTGTATAAATTTTTACGTTGTTAAAAAAAGTTCTTAGTCTTTTGTATCACTTCAAATATACCCTTCTTCAGAACAAAGAAGGTTTTGAGAGTGGGGGAGATGTTGGAGGAGCTAATCGGCTAACCAACTAGCCTGTTGAAGAAGTTAGTCAGCCTAGTCAACTAGCCTAAGTCGAGTCAACAAATACACATTGTAACAAGTGATAACTAATGTCGATTTAGCTATGTTATCTGGTACTATGTGAATGTGTAACAAGTGTAAGGTTTAGACTCAATTAATGTGATGATTGAGTTCACTGTGTTAATTTTGACTCTTTTCTTATCCACACTAATGGAAAATTACCAAAAGTTACCTTAAAGGATGTCACTTTTAACTATGAATGTAGATCCACAAGTAATGTATGTGCATTAATTTGATGTGTTAAAATATGATTTGGGAATACATTCTTAATGAATAATAATGAAATTCTTAAGATTTCCTTGACATGATTTTGGGTAGTTTGGGTTGACATTATACATCAAATAACTTTAAATTACTCAAATATTAGGTTGTGGTATGACCTTCCTAATAAACAAGAAGCTTAAATGACTGGTGCATGAAGGTTTGTGGAAGCCTTTTTAAGGAACACTTGAAGTTTATGTTTTCCTTAAGTTATGTATGGGTGTGGAATCCATACTAGCATATATCTATGAGTTGATGTATGTGTGTGGAACCCATACTAGCATATATCTATGAGGTTAGGTATCGCTGTGGAATCCATACTAATATATATCTATGAGGTAAGTAATGAGGTAAGGCATGGGTATGGAATCCATACTAACATATATCTATGAGCTAAGTAATTCTTATGGTTAGAATGAACAAAAATATTTTGATGGAATCTCATAAACATGATTAAGGAGGATTGATTATGTTCAATTAAAGTTAAATGGATAGAGATTCATATGATGGATTTGCTTGATATTTAAATCCAATATTTTTTTTTATTACAAATGAAGATACTAAGATTGGTATAGTGAACGCCATTAGGTTGTTTAGAATGTTTGGAATAGATGATTTTGATATATGGAGTCAAGTGTGAACTAGGTATATATCCTCTAGTATTGTAATTATTTTGTATGTGTTGGATTTAAGTAGAATTAAATTAATTTTCAAATTCCTGAAATGAAGAAAAATATTATTCTGATAAGTTGTTGAAATATCTTTTCTATTGGGTTAAGACAAATTAGGTATAGGAAAGCCATAATAGTCTCATTGATAGTTTTATCAATTGCATATTAGTTTAATTCTTTTTAAAATAAATAATTAGAGATATTATGAGGATTGAACTCATGAATTGCTTTAAACTATTGTTAGTTAGGCTATCGAGTCAAAACTCATATTGTTTATCAACTTGATGAACTACTTTCTTTAAATTTGATTAACTTGTAAATTGTTAAGAGAATAAGATTTTTAGAAGATAAGCATGATCTTTGGTGAGAACTTTGTTTATTTGAACTTAAAGCAAAAAAAGCTTGTGATTAATTAAAAGTTTTTTTAAGTTCTTATTTTAGAAGAATATGTTCTTATGATATTTTTTGAGAGAGAAATTGAAGAATGAGATCACATTTTGATGCATTGGAATTCTTGCCTGATTTAGAAGCCTAAGATGATTGTATTATATGTGGAATGGAAGAGATTGATGGAAGGAATTTTGTGCTTAGATTTATATTTGTATGAGTAGTTAGTAGTCCTACAAAGGATTGTAATCTTTTGAGATGTAGTTATCTATCTATCTATCTATATATAATATATATATATATATATATATTATATATATATATATATATATATATATATATATATATATAAAGCTAGAAATTCCCTTGTGATAGTCTAAACCTTATTTAAAATCCACAATATTATTCATAGTTTGAGAAATGTATTGCTTTTATAGAATTTTTTTGTGTATGCATTATTAGTAAGGAAGAAGGACTGAAACCAAAATTAATTATTGAATAGAAATCATGATCAATTTTATAGTTGGAAAACAGGTTGACTTGTAGTGATAAAGATAGATTCAAGAATACAAACATCATATTTGCAAAATTATGAGAGTTATTATTGATTACGAGCTTGCAAAAGGATATGTTTAATTTAATAAGATCTTCAAACTGAGTCATTCATAATTGATTCTCAAGTAAAAGAAGTGATGAAGATAATGGAATTCAAGGAATCATCTATAATACAAAAATGGGTCAATGAGGATTATATGGAACCTTATCTTGTTAGTTTAGGCATTACTCTTACATTTAATTCCTGATCGACAAAATTTTAAAGAAATATGTTCCATTGATTTGGTATAACGAGTGCAATGAATCATTTCAACTATTAAAAAAGAAATCCTTAAGTTTCCTGACTGGTAAAAACAATTCCATGTACATGTCAATGCATCTAATGTGGCAATCGGAGAAATTCTAGCACAACCCGATGATGAATCAATAGCCCATCCAAATGCATATGTCATTCATAAACTCAATAAAGCTTAAAGAAACTACTCGACAAATGAACGAGGAGCCTTAGCACTGATTTTTACCTTATAGAATTTTTTACACTATCTCCTCGTGAACCCTTTCATATTTTACATATACCATCAAACATTAAAATATCTTGTAAAAAAAACAATTCATCAAGGAAAAAAAATTTTATGGCTATTATTATTTTAAGAGTTTGAATTCGAAGTCATCGTTCAACCAAGAAAAAATAATGTTGTTTCTGACCACTTATCCCAATTAGAATCAAAAGAGGAACCGATTGACCTTGATGATTACATTCCAAATGCACATTTGTACAATGTTCAAGCAGTTCCTTTAGAGCTTGCTGAAATTGCAAAATTTCTACATACTAGTAAGGCACCTAAAGGATTGTGTGAAAAGAAGAAAAAGATGTTGGTGATCAAAGCAACACCATTTACATATTTAAATGGACAATTATATAATATTGGAAACGATAAAATACCTTGAAAATGTGTCTTAAAACATGAAAGAGAAGGAATTATCGATGAAGCACACAAAGGGGGAGTCAGAGGTCAGTTTCAAGGAGAAATGACTACAAGAAAAATATTACAAGTGGGATTATGGTGGTCGATGTTATTCCATAGCTGCTGAAAAAATATATAGTATTGTGACATATGTCAAAGACTTGGATGACCATTAGAAAATCATCAAATGCCACTAAATTTAACTGTTCCATCACTTCCTTTTTATATTTGGGTGATTGAATTGGTCAACCCATTTCCAAAAAGAGCCAAATGAACTGAAGAAATGGGCAAAAGTGGAACCAATCGAGTTGTGTACTAAAGAAGTAGCAACGAAGTTCATATATGAAAATATAATAACACAATTCAGTTTCCCTATGATTCTTATCAATGACAAATGGACACACTTTGTTAATGGTAAAATTCAACTATTAACGAAGAACTTTATGATTGAACACTGAAAGACTACCGCGTATCACCCATAACCAAATAGTGTTATTGAATCCTTCAATATAACTATACATAAGGGATTAACAAATATCTACAATATATACAGATACCACTGGGATGACAAGGTTCTATCCATTTTATGGGCATATTGTTAGAAAATTATATATTACAGAGCAATGGAACACATCGAATATAGCATAAATATAAACACAGAAAATTCATAAAACCAGAGAGACAAAGATATACGTGGTTCACCTAGTTTGGGCTACATCCACCCCGAACAGCCAGTCCTTCCTTTTTATTATCCAGCAAAATGAAGAGACACAACCTACAGTAGATCCGTTGTAATATCTTATGTTTTCTCTCACAATCTCACCTCTCTATTTTTCACTCAGAGAATACACATCTATTACACAACCTCAATACAATGCCCTCATACAAAGAGAGGGGCTGCCTTCTAGGGAAAAAATCCCTAAACTAGAAATCCGCCTAATGAACGGCTCAGATTGACTAGAAATTACTATACTTTTACACGGCAATTTTACATCTATTTTTAGCTTCGGGGGGACTATTGGGCCCCAAACCCCCCAGCTGGGGGGGAGATCACCCACCCCCCCCCCCCCCCGCACCAATGTGGAGGGGTGTACAAACCCTAGGGTATACATTCGGCTGAAACAAAGACCTCTAAATAATCATGCTCCACACCCAACAATCTCCCACTTGGAGAATGATGGTAGCAACTCCACTGCTATTTTATTTGCTGGACAATGACTCCTCTTTGGACCTGGTTGTTTCTCATCTTCATCGTCATCCTTGAATACCAATTGAAACTAAGCATATTCTCAGCTTCTCCCTAGTTACAACTTTTGTTAACATATATGGAGGATTTTGGCTAGTGTGTATCTTTTCCAGCTTCAACTCTCCATCTTCCAACACTGATCATATGAAATGCTACTTGAGCTATATGTGTTTAGTGCTGGAATGAAATGTTGAGTTCTTTGCAAGATGAATGGCACTTTGGCTATCACTGTATAACGTGCCCATATCATGCTTCTTACCCAATTCACCCATAAACCTTTATAACCAAATCATTTCTTTACTAGCCTTTGTAGCAACAACATAATCTGCTTTTGTTGTTGAAAGTGCAACAACACTTTGGATTTTTGAAACCCAACTGACAGTTGTTCCACCTACAGTAAATACATATCTTGTAGTGCTCCTCATGTTATCTCTGTCACCTGCCATATCTGCATCAACATATCCCTGTAGAGAAATGTTTGAACCACCAAATCATAATGCATGATTTGTGGTACCTCTCAAATATCTGAGAATCCATTTCACTACCATCCAATGTTTTTTTCCTGGATTGTTCATGTACCTGCTTACAACTCCCACTACATGTGCAATATCAGGCCTTGTGCAGATCATTGCATACACTAAGCTTCCAATTGCTGATGCATATGGAACTTTAGACATATAATCCATGTCTTCTTGGGTCTTTGGGCACATCTCCTTACCAAGTTTGAAATGACTAGCAAAAGGTGTACTAATTATTTTTGCATTGTGCATATTAAATATTTTCAACACCTTTTGTATGTACTCATTCTGAGGCAATGTTAATTTGTGATTTTTTCTGTCTCTAGTTATTCTCATACCAAGGATTTTTTTTGCAGTTCTCAAATCCTTCATTGCAAATGAATTTGCCAATTTTCTTTTGAGCACATTTATTTCCTACATGTTAGACCCTCAAACAAGCATGTCATCTACATACAATAACAATATAATATAGCTGCCATCATTTTGCTTTTTCATATAAACACAATGATCAGAGTGACATCTAGTATAACCTTGTTCAAACATAAACTTGTCAAATTTTAGATACCACTGCCTTGGAGCCTGTTTTAAGCCATATAAGCTCTTCTTCAACCTGCACACTAGTTTATCCTTCCCTTTTACCTCATATCCATGTGGTTGCTACATATATATCTCTTCCTCCAAATCCCCGTGGAGAAAGGTTGTCTTTACATCTAACTGCTCAAGATGCAAATCTTCAACTACTACTAGACTTAAAATAGTTCTAATTGAAGTCATTTTAACAACAAGAGAAAATATTTCATCAAAATCAATACCTTT
>APFE031719521.1:0-33123 GCA_000404065.3 Pinus taeda
ATACCACGGGCAGAATACCATGGGTGCACAATACCATGTGCCCCAAAACCATCACTATTTAACCTGGTCAACTTTTGACTCTATCCCGAGTCAAGTTTACCTAACATAATAGCCTTGGGCTGCAACACCAAATGCCCCTCATCATCCATGGGTGGTAGCTCATCTGTCACTGTCACCTGCTGCCCCAATGCCTTCTTCAAGAATGATACATGAAAAACATTATGAATCTTGCTACCTTGGAGCAACTCCAACTCATATGCAACCTGTCCAATCCTGTGTATCACCCTGCATGGCCCATAAAAGCGGGGCTTGAGCTTCTCATCCCCCTTCTGCTTTAGTGACGACTACCGATATGGCTGTAATCGTAGGTAGACCAAGTCCCCTACCTCAAACTCTCTCTCCACCCGACCCCTATTAGCATATAGCATCTGCTGGTTCTGTGTTGTAGCCATATTGTCCTTGAGAGCTCGGAGAATATCCTAACTCTCTTGGATCCAAACCTTGGCTCTCGAAGCCTTACTATCACCAAACATCATGTCAGCAAAAGATAAAGGATGATATCCATATAAATCATAGAATGGCGACATATCAATGGACATGTGATGTGTAGTGTTGTAGCAGTACTCCCCCAAATGCAGCCGCTTCAGCCATGCTCATTGCTGCCCACTGACATAATTACACAAGTAGCCCTCTAGCCACTTGTTAATTATCTCTGTCTGCCCGTCCGTCTGTGGGTGATAACTAGTACTCGGTGTCAACTCCGTCCCCACCAACCGGAAAAGCTCCTGCCAAAACCCAACCATGAAACGGTTGTCCCTGTCACTAGTGATGGTCTTAGGAAGACCATGTAGCCTGAAGACCTCTCCGAAGAACAAATTGGCCACCTGTGCTACTGTGTAGTGTACGGATATGGTGAAAAAATGTGCGTACTTTGTCAGTTGATCAACGACGACAAAGATACAATCCTTGCCATGTACCATGGGCAACCCTGTGATGAAGTCCATCGAAATACACTTCCGTTTCCCCTCCAAAATGGGAAGAGGCTACAATAATCCTACGGGATGGATCATCTCCCCCTTGCTCCTCTGGAAAACATCGCACCCCTAGATATGCTGGAGTACATCCTCCTTGAGGCCCTTCTATGAGAACCTCTCTCTAATGGCCCTATAGGTTTTGGTAAACCCTTGATGGTCGGCCAGTGGTGAATCATGTGATGCCCGAAGTATCTTCTTCTTGAGCTGAGATCCCTCAGTCAAGAAGATCCGGTCCCTGTAGTAGATTATCTCATTAACCATCATGTACCTGTCATCTGCCACCTTCCCATCCAGGACCTCACATGCAAATCTGTCCTTGGAGTACTCTACTAAGATTTGAGCCCTCCAGTCTGTGTCTGAGCTCATAAGAGACAACATGGCTAGTCTACGTGAAAGGGCATCTGCTACCATGTTGTTCTTACCCTTGACATACTCAATGTCAAATTCATACACTTGGATCTTACTAATCCACTTCTGCTCCCTCTCTTGTAGTTGTTTCTGCTCCAAAAAGAACCTAAGGCTGTTGTGATCAGTCCTCACCCTGAACCTGTTACCCACTAAACACTGTCGGAACTTGGCCAATGCATGCATAATGGCCAGTATCTCCTTGTCATATATAGAATACAACCTCTCGTGTGGAAAGAGCTTCCGGCTCTCAAAGGCTATAGGGTGACCTCCCTGCATCAACATTACGCCGATCCCCTCTCCCGACGCATCACACTCCAAAACAAATGGCTGCGAAAAATCTAACAATGGAAGCACTAGGTAGCTGCTCATAACCTCCTTGAGCATGTCAAAGGCTCGCTGCGCTATATCTGACCAACTGAATGCCCCCTTCCTCGTTAGATTTGTTAGGGGTGCAACAAACTATGAGAAACTCTTGACGAACTTCTGGTAAAAAGTACAAATGCCAATGAATCTCCGAAGTTTTGTCACGTTCCTCGGCTCCAACCAATCTCTGATGGCCCTGATCTTCTCCTCATGGACTCTCACTCCATCCACCCCTATGATGTGTCCCAAGCACAACATCTCTGTCAACCCAAACTCACACTTGGAGAGCTTGGCATAGAACTATTGCTCCTCCAATATGCGCAACATTGTCTCAATGTGCTAGAGATGCTCTTCCCAAGTCCTACTGTAAATGAGGATATCATCAAAGAACACCAACACAAGCTTCCTTAAGTGACTGCAAAAGATGTGATTCATGTAGGACTAGAATGTAGTTTGGGCGTTGGTTAGCTCGAAGGGCATCACCAAAAACTCAAAGTGCCCATAGTGACACCTGAAGGCGGTCTTGGGAATGTCCTGCTCCCTCACGCGAATCTGATGGTACCCAAATCTCAAATTAATATTTGAGAAGAACTGTGCTCCTCTCAACTCATCCATCAACTCATCGATCCTGGGTATGGGGTACTTGTTCTTCAGGGTCTTCTTGTTCAGGGCCCTGTAGTCAATGCACTTCCTCAATGTGTCGTCCTTCTTCTTCACCAACACCACAAAAGAAGCAAAAGGACTTGTGCTTGGCCGAATGTGCCCAAGAGCCAACAACTCCTGAATGGCCCACTCAATATCATCCTGATAGGCCTTGGGATGCCCAGAGGGGGTAGTAATCACTACCTGTATGCCCTACTCAAGCTCAATGGTGTGCTCAAACCCCCGGTCCAGTGGCTGTCCCGGCGGAATCTCCCCAAACACTTTGGTGTACTGGTCAAGGATGTACTATATCTCTCGATGTACCATCTACCCTGTAGTCCTTGCCTTTGATGCATGCAACTCCACTGCCCACTCTACATCTCCCTTCCCGAAGACTGCCTCCATCCGATGAGCTGAAACAGTCTGAGGTGGATATGTGTGCTGTCCTCGTATCTTCTCATGCCTCCCTATCTTCTCATCATCCCACTCCATCTCTAGGGTCTTCCAATCTGTCATGACCTTCTCTAGAGTGATAAGCCACTAAACACCCAGTATAATTTTGGTGTCCGGAATATCGACCACAAAAAAGTGGTCAGTCAGTGTGTAGGTCCCCATCATCACTGATAACTCTGGGACATAACGAGCACACACCATGGTTTGATCTCCTGGGACCAAAACTAAAAATCCATCAAAGCTCTCTATCTGTATACCTCTTCCCTCAACCATTTGTGCATCAATGAAGTTTTGGGTTGCCCCACCGTCAACCAAAACTGATACTCGTTGGCCACATACTGTACCCCGTACATGTAGCGTCAAATACTTGGGGACTCCTCGCAATGCTGCAAGGGCCCCTCTGATAGGTTAAAAAGTTGCACCACCTGCTTCTGGCGATGGAGGTGGTGAAGGACCCTGCACAACATGAATATCTCCTACCTCCACATCAACCTCCTCATCCTCTTCCCCGCTGCTCTTGGAGAAGAAATGAATAAAATGTTCTTCGCCAGCAGCACATCTATGTCTTGAGGCCCACGACTCCTGACAGGTAAAGCACAACCGCTTCTTCTTCATCTCCCTCTTGGCATCATCGTCAATCTGTGCTCGTCCTAGATTCCCCTTTGGAGGTGGAATCCTCACATCCTTCCCCTTAGGCTGGAAAAGCTGTCTCTAGGGGTAAGGTGTCTGGGTCCTGGGTAAGACATCTTGTAAGTCCCGGGTCCTGCTAATAGAATCCTGGAGTGTGGTTGGTCTAGTGGATCGGACTAAACCCTTAAGTGGCTTTGCAAACCCCTCAACATACATGTAGATCCTCCATGTCACGGATAGATCTGGCACCATCACTGAAACCCTCAAGAAATCTGTAATGTAGGTCTCTGGGCTCCATGTCTGTTTGAGCCTTGTCAGCTCAACAAAGTGCTGCTCTGGATCCCTCCGGTCAAACCTCTCTATCAATCTACTAGTGAACTCGGCATATGTCGTCACTATGGAGTGTCCGAGTGTAACCATCCCATGGAACCACCAATCCTGGGCCTCACCATCCAAATGTAATGTCGCCACCTTGATTGCCTCTGTCTCCAACATCTGGTTAAGCTGGAAATAGATGTCCAGCTTCTCCACCCAAGACTTTGCCGAACTGTTTGATAAACCATCAAACGTAACCAAGTGGAATCTATTAGTTGCGCGGTGGGTGTCACCATCATGATAATTTTGGTATCCTCTGTGATGGTCGCGGGGTCTACTATCCCACTAGAGCTGAACAAAGTCTCTGAATGAGAGAGCATCCCTGAACTCCTGCCCATAGGCCTGGTACTCTGCAAAATAATCACCCATATGACCGAGCTCTGCCTCCTGCTGGGCTTCGGCCCCCGTGTCTGCTCCTAAGAAAGTGGGCATGGTAGAGCATGTAGGGGCATGTGAGGCCATCTGTGGAGTAGTATCACACTGAGTGGCACCCTGCTCTGGGAAATGGTGGGATGTACCCGATCCCTCACCAACCTGGAAAATCCGTGGGTTCTCTCATTGTCTAGCCTCCACTACCATGAATCTTTGCCCCATCACCTCGATCTGCCTCGACAGGTCCTACACTGATTTGAGGAGCATGTCTGCAAATCTCTTCCCATCCTCATCTTCCATCGGATCCTCCTGCTTTGCGTCCACCACAGGCTCCTCCTGTTCTGTGTTCACCACTGGCTCCTCCTATTCTGTGTCCACCACCCGAACATAGTCTCCCTCTCCGTAGGTGTTCTCCAACCTACGGTCAATATCTCTGTATTTCCTACATTTGTAACATATGTAGGGCTTCTCCCTCAGTGTCATAGACTGCTAGCTCCACAGGCTGGGCCAGATCTATGCTCTAATACCACTGTAATATCCATTTCTAGGAATATCCCTCGAACACAAGCAAACTCCAACCAGAAAAATACACAAGTGGTATGGTAGCCAGAAAGATCACAGAGATAAAAATAACAGTAGTGCAATATACAATAACGCATACACAGAATATAGTAGATACTCAAGAAATGCAGAGAGAAATGCTAATCCATTTTATTATGATGAGTAATGGACAGAGTACAAAGGTGATCAGAAAGATAACACCTTGACTTGCACAAGGCAAGTGAAGAAATAGACTCAGAACGGAAGGAAATGGCTCTCTCTGAACTGTGTCCAAGCTGCCGGAGAACTGTTGTGCTACTGCTACTCCTAGAATCAAGTGATGATTTGGGGTTGTTCCCCTACACAGAAAATGTTGAAACTCTGGAATCGGCCTCTACTCAATAAACCCATAAAAACCCAGAAAGCTTTTCTGGAATAGCTTACTCTCGAAAATCACCCCCTTGAGGATCTATGTTGTCCCTCAAGGCTCTGTGCTGCCACTGAAGTAAACCCTCCAAGACTCTACCTGAAACTCTTCCAAAATCCTCCAATATGCAAGGGCTGATCCCTTGCTCAATCTCCCAGCTCAAATCCTCCACATAAACCCAATCTAAAACTCATACCAGAAGGAACTGCGTCTTCCTCTCTCAAGACTACACAGTCATCACAATGCCCAGTTCCTCCTCAACTCCAAAATCGATCCTCCTGCAAAAGAATGATGAAATTACCTTGCCTGAGTAGGCACTCGAAGTCCCCTGGGGCTAAGGGTGAGATCTCCAAACGAAGACACTCAATGCACTAAATAGTACTGCATACAGGCTAAACAGCCAGCGTGCTCTAAGTCGAAGTGACTAGCTCAAATGCACATAATCGAATGCCAAAATGAGGAGGCTCTGCTCTCCTTTATAGCATTGGCCTTTCTCAAAACCCTAAGGCCCACCTCCTCCAACGTAGCCATCTCTTGCCACGTGCTCCTCTCCATCTGCACAGTCCCTCCAAGTGTCTGTGTGGGCCCCTTCTCTACATGGTCCTATGGCCCCCTTGGCTCCCCTTTAAGTCACAACGTTGTGCTACTAGGGAGTGACTTTGTTCTAAAAGTGAGTTATGTCTCCCTTTCCTCACCTCTTTATTTATAAATAACTATAGAAGGAAAAATTGAGCAAAATCGAATATTCTAATTAGCCATGACTAATTAGGAATATTACATGTAATGTAAACTAAAATTCCAAGTGTCATTAGTGGAATAAAAACAATCATTGTGTAATGTAAAGAGTTATATGTAATGAAGTTGAAGAGTCATGAGGGTATTCCAAGAGTCAAAGGGGAATTTCAAGGGTCACCCCACCCTTTGCTATATATAAAACCTCATAACTCATAGAACAAGCTTTTTAGAGCCAAGCTTTTGGCTAGGCATTTCTTAGAGAAGGTTTGGAGAGCATTGTGATGAGCCTTGGTTTCTCCACTGTGTAGAGCGAATACATCTCTTTGGAGGAGTAGGCAGTGTTGACTGTAATGTTCCACTATTGGGGCTAGTGGCTATCAATGGTGTATGTAGGCATGGATCTTTCACTTTATATAATATAATAGAGCCAACACGTCTTCATGCATATGTTGTTATTGTAGTTCGATTATTCTGGTTACTTTAGCAATGTATGTTTTTTAACTTACGCATTTGTGTATGAACTATTTTGTATACAACTATATGAATCTTGTTGAAGTCATGTTGTTGGTTTAATTCGTCGCTTTGGATTTTCAACTATTTTACTTTCCATCTTGTGATGGAATTCACCTCGTGTGTTCCTTTCAAGTTGTGTACTATTATAGGCTTCTAAGGAACATACTTCATTTCCCCCCTCAATGTGTTAGAACCCCCATGCATATCACTCGAGTGACTACAAGGTCTCACACTTTCTTCCGACAAAGATATCACACTTACCTCTACACGCTATCGCAATCAAGGCATAGCTTTACTACCCACTACTAGGACTCCTGCTCTAGACAGTCTGAGGTCTAGTTGGGACTTCTTACTGGAGAGATCCCCTGACATGTTGGTGGGTCCAACACCATCAACAGGTTTGAAGAAAAACCTAGGCATCTTGATTATTAGGGTTTTATGATGTTATGGTTTTGAGATAAACCCTAGTTTATGGAATATATATGAGATATGAAACCTAGCATGGTCAATGTAAATATGCTCAAGCACTTGTGAAAGATTTTATCAAGCCCTAGATGTAATAGTCCCTAGTAGGCATGGTTGGTTGATTAAAGATAACATTTTTGTGTGGACTATGGATGGTGATGGCTAGTTCAAGAGGGAGAGGATTTGAAGATAAGTATTTCTTGACTTATGATGCTTCTTACTTTTGTTTAGACTTATGGATTTGATTATTATGTTTATTGTTTATACTTCCTGCATACGTATTTAAGTATATGGATGTTTCTAACCTCCTTGATGTGATGTGATGAGTGGATCCATCTTGAGGATCATTTGAAATGCTAAAAGGATGGCTAGAGGTGAAAAAGGTGAACAGGGACTACATGAACAAGTGACACAAGCTGCCTATTTTTAATGAAAAGGTGCACAGGTATTTGAGCACTACAAAGTATTGTTTCAATGTTATGTTTCAGCTATTAAGCCCTAAGGTATGATGAGAATATCTATGACTCATTAAACTTATTTGGTGTTATGTTTCCTATAATGAAGTGGTGCACCTAGTATTGAACTTTTGATATTCTTGAAATGTTGATCATTCATATTTATGGTATACTTGATGTTTGGCTAACATCTATATATTGGATATCTTGATCTCATAAAGAAGGCTAGCACCCTAAAGAGGATACTATTAATACTTATCATGCATAAGACATGATGGATTTCACATAGAAGGATAGCTCATTGACTCTTTGTAATGGTTGTGATGAACATGATAAAAGTATGGGAAAAAGAGCTGAAACTCTTGTTGTTTTGATAAAGTTATATTGAATGGCCTTACTTGATCATATTGATAATGATAAGCATGGTAACCTTGATGATAGAGGTATAACTATGAGGTTGATATTCTAGATATTTTTACTAATTACCGTCATGTCTTTATTTGATGAATAACTATGGAATATGGTAAAACTAATTGTCCTAACTTGATGGATTGACTTGATAGTGTTACATATGTCTGATACCCTAATTACTCGACTCTAATCACTTGATGAAGGATTGATGTCATGATGTTGATGACCATGATGGATATATGTTTGATTTTATGATCTAACTGATATGTTGTTGCATGACTCTAGTATAGACAGGTTGATGACATGAAAGAATATGAATGAAGTGGATTCCCATTCAGAGGAAGAATCTCTCCTCAATATTCTTATTCATATTACCATTTGAATTATATGTATATTTTTTACTATTGAAGTATGATTTATGTGCATCTGGAATTGTTGAACTGCAACAAAGTCACAAATCTGAATCTCACATAAAATTAGGGTTTTGGTTCCAAACGCAAGCATAGAAGTGAGAGATTTCATCCTTGGACACACGCATTCTAAGTCCAAGGGAGCTTCCAGTAGCCAAAGACACACATGATAACCTAAAGGGAGCATCCAGGGGTTTGACTACAGTTTACCATCATCCAAAGTTTTTTGATGTTGTCTGAAGTCTGAATCAAGATGTCTTTGGCATATTCTACCATTGTAAACTAATTTCGGAAGTTTTTGGGTGTAATTGTTGATCACAGAAAAATGAAGTATTGCTCATGAAATCAGATCCCACCTAAAGCATGTCATTCCTACAAATATGAACACATAAAGATCTGTGAGCAAGAAAAGTTTAGATATTTGTTATAATTTGAAATTGTATTTGAAGTTGACCGAGATAAGCATGTATATATGCCATTATGATTTAACCATTTAAATTTGTTACATGAGAGATTTTGTTGACTGATATAGATAAGAAGTGTTTGAAGTTTTACATGATACTTGACAATGATTTAGAAATCTAAATTGATATTGAGATATGTTTTTTGGACTATAGATCTCTCTGCGATAACAAATCTGGATTTGACCTAATGTCTAATGATTTGAGCTGATGATTGATCATTTGCTTTGATGAGAATAATATATGAGCATAATTACTTCTCATGAATTATATTGTGAAATATATGGCTCGTATTATGATTATGAGAATGACTTTATTGATATGGCATGATAGATGACACCTTGTTGGCATAATAATAAATTCAAGACTTGATATGAGCTCTACCTGTCACATGGTCTAAAGAATTGATATTATGATATTGATGAGTCGACTTAGTTGATGGTACAATATTTATTTATGAAAAGATGAGTAAGTTGGTTTGGTAAAGAGTTATGTTTGTAGAGAGCATTACATGAAGAAAGCTTCCCGATCCAGATGTGTTTGCATTGATTGTTATCTGGTGAAGTCAGGTTGATGTGTTCCAAGGTATGAATTTGATTTTGGTTTTTGTCTATACGTTGATGTTCTAATCCTAATAAGTAATGAGCCTCTGATGATCTAAGTAAGAGGCAGATGGCTTCTGAAGCTCGAGTTGATGAATCATGGCATGATGAATCAATTTCTGAAAAATGGGAAAAGATAAACTATATTATAAAGCTATTGAAGAAGTATTGAAAAGAAGAAATGCAAATCCTTGGACACTTCAATTGAAGAGATATTGTTGAACTTGACTTGGAAAAAACAATTTATTCAAGAATAGATTTTTTTATTTTGAACATCCATCTGCACACATACATGATGTTCATAGAACCTAAGTTGATTCATTCACACGGAGTTGCCATTGAGCACCCTTCGAGATACTTGCATGGTATGATCTATTTTTGTTTTGAGATGTTCTTCCTATGATATATAATTGTATGGATGTGTTGATGAGATGAGCACATATGAGTTCTACCTTAGTATGAGATATGCCATGATATGAGAGTTTTGTAGCACGACCGAGGTTGAGAATGATGTTGCTAACATGACAAGCTATGAAACAGGATGAAGAAGTGTTTGAGGAGATGTTTGCGAAAGTTCTAAATATGACATGGATACATTGCGATGACATAGAGAGGAAGAGAATCCCATATATATAGTTGGGACTGATATAATTTCATATATTGATATAGTGCAGTTGTACGAGACAAGCCTTGGCTTGTGTTTGACACCTCCTTGAGAGGGAGGATGATTATGGTATCCTTTTTGTGATTTATATGATTATTTGCATTCTAACTTAATATTTTATTTGATGTCATGTATGAATAGGAGATAAATGATGTTTTTACATAATGATTACCTAATGCAAGTACGATGATATGATGAGAGCAACGTTGATCAAGGACACTAAGCCAAACTCTTCCTCCTCTGTTTGAGCTCTTAGGGTATGGAATTGAGATAGAGGGATCCTAGGGTTGAGGGAACTCTGGACAATAGGGCATCACCCTTATTTGTTACCCATATGGTTGGATTAATATCTCACCCTATATTTGTCTTTGCAAAGTATACCCTAGTTGGCATCATACCTACAAGCTAGGCTTGTTGGGATTATCCCTCTCCACATAGCCAACGGGTGAGGAGGCTTGGGAGTGTGAGATCCTTACCATTGGTAAGTTGGGTATCTTTCCCAAGATATTATTATGATGTGGTTACTCTAACACATTACTATTGAGGTTCATTGTTGGGAAGATCAGTAGACGATATGATGGGTTGAGTAGTAGCTCCCCTATATTACTTATTGCTCGATATGGGGTCGTAGTAGTATCTCCCCCATGAGATTCCAGGTTGAGTAGTAGCTCCCCGATGTGATTCAAGTAGATATTTCTCCCTGATGATATGCTCTCCAAAGATGATACACTAAAATATATTTTGGGTAGTAGCCCGATGACCGATATTCCAGGTAGTAGCCTGATGACCAATATTGCAGGAAGTAGCCCGTTGACCGATGTTCTAGGTAATAGCCCATCGATAGACATTTCGAGTAGTAGCCCATTGACAGAGATTCTAGGTAGTATCCTGCTGGTTGAGATACCGGGTAGTAGCATAATGAATAGAGGGTGGTAGCTTAAGCTCCCCCTGGTAACAAATTCTTCTTCTTTTAGAATTGAGAATATTCAACATATGAGCAGGGATGATCAAGTGATAAGCTAGGGATGGATTGAGATGTACATTGATGATTATATGGAATGATGACTACAGAGATGATCAGTGATGATACGTGATGACACTTGAGATACCAGGATGGAATATTGATCGATTGATCCAGGTGGATGTTGGTGGCCACCCGCCTATCCCACTTGGACCCCCACAATTGTCTCTTTTAGTTTTTCAGTTTCCTTAATTGTAGCACAATTTACTATTTTTAGTTGTTTTTCGGGTCCTAAACTTCTGGAGCCGTTTTGAGGCCCGAAACGATGTTTTTGGGAAAACCAAGAGCAACATGGGTCATTGACTGATGTTTCTCACTAAAAAGTTGTACTCCTCAAATAGATCTTTCTAACGAGGTATTGTTCGCATCAAATGGAGATCATATGCCAAAGTTACGACCCCGGGAAGTTGATGTACCAATTTACCCAAACGGGGCCCACAGTTTGGTGTTTCATCTCCTAGGGTTAGGTTTTTGGATGTTTATGGTTTTCCATTGTTTCTAAACAATAAATAGGCCTTCAAGCCTCATTGTCACACAATTTAGAGGCATGTAGCCGCCACATCTCTTCTCAAAGATAAGCTACCATCGCCCTAGTTGGTTTCTTTCCATTTCTGTTTGTAAGCATATTTTAGTATTTTACATTAATGAAATGAAGCATTATTTCTACTGCATCTCTGTATTTATGGTTATTTGTGTAATTTTTTGCGTTCCTGTTTAAATCTGGATCATCGATGGAAAGATATTGGCAGGTGGAATTCTCCCTAGTTGAGAGGGAGAGTTAAAATTATGCAATTGCACTATTTTTCCACTTTGGAAAGCTCATATGATGAATATTATAATTTTAATAGCTTCCTCTTTCTGAGAGGACCAAAATCGACCTAAAGATCACCTTATTTGGACAAGAAGAAGTTGGTTTTTGAATTTATTTATTTACTCGTATATTGGATTAGGTCAGACCTATGCACATATACAATTGGACAAGTCGAACTCAACATCAAATCGATCCTCATGAAAACCTATAAATAGAAGGGACCTCAAGTTCATTTTGGACAGAATCATCAAATGCCCTCTTCTCTCTTCTATTGTTTTGTTCGCACAAGTCTGACGAAGGAAAGCTCACGCAAAGGGTTTGAAATTACAAGGATGAACCTTGCACGTGTCTAGGGTTTCTAAGTCTCAAACATATGCTCGTAACTAAGTATTTTCACCCCTAGATTCTCACAAAGTATGGTCAAGGGAGCGTCTGGGAAGTCGAGGATGCTCACACACAATGTCCGGGAGGCTAGGGTTTATGTAATCTAGTTTGGTCCCTAGATACATGCATCCAATTCTCTAGGGATCATCCATATCAGTCTCAAACACACGCACACAAAATCTTAGCATGTGTCCAAGACCAAAATATGAAGTATCATTATTTTGAATATTCCGCTCAATGACAGTTGTATTCAACAGTTGACTACAGTCAGTGACAGTGTATTATAGTCCTCAGAATCATGGGGTTTTGAGTACAAGCATGTTTAGGTTCATGTCAAGGATTTTCTATTTTTTTTGTTGCATTGATGAAGATATGGATCATTTTACTGTCTTTTGTTGAATTATTTGATGACAATCTATAAGAAGAATAATTTGCAAGGGTTTTCCCCATAGTGGGTTTTTCCCTAGTATCTGACCAATCCTGTTGTTTCTATGTGTGCATGCTTTTGTTCTATTGTTCCTTTATGTTTCAATGCACTGATGATGATGATAGTGTTCTTTCGACATAGATGCATATGTCGATGAATAATGATGTAAATCCGAATAATTTCATGATGTTAAGGGGTGAACTTAATTTGTTAATGAAGAAATGCAATTATCAAAGCAAAGAACAATATAGCCCTTAGAAAAATTAACAGCAGTGGTTTAGCTATCAAATGACATATCCTATAGTTATCAGATGACCGGAGTGAAACATGAGCAAGGACTGGTCCTTCCCAAAAAATTCTAGGGAGAGAAGCAGCTGTATGACACAATTTAATATAATTTTTTATATGTTATAAAGCATTTTTATTCAAAAAAATATTGTCTCAAATTAATAATGTAAATATTAAAATATTAGGAATAGTGTAGAGCTATAAAATAGTTTCTTTCTTTTTCCATGAAAAAATTATATATTTCTATGTCAAAGACAAGTGAACATATACATCATGACATGCACAAAAGAGTTTGTAAAATGATCTTATCCAGTTCCATAATTAAACAGGAAAAATTGATTTCAATAATAAAGAGTCATGTTCATACATCCTTGCAAATTTGTTAAGCAACTACTTTATAGGGATTTAACAAAATATTTGTCTATGAATTCTAAATTTGGAAAAAAAAAAAAAAAAATCGAACTAATTTATCAACATCCCCTTTGCTTAAAACTTTAATCTATCGTTGGTAGCCATTCCATAGTTTAATCATATGGTTCTAAGAATAATTAGATATTGGTATCATGTTAGCCTATGTCATCATCCTCTATTAAGAATGTACCATCATTTAGTACTAGAGCTTGTTTAGAAAACGCAATAGCTTGGACATATATATCTATATATATATAAATAATATATAGGAAATTTTCGAAAACTTCTTTTGAAATTCTTAATTTTTTCAAACACTAGGGTAAATTCAAATTATGAATATTACTTTCACCATTTATTCAATCTATGACTGATTTAGAAATATTTAAAATCTAAATTTGTAAATCTCATTTCTTTATTGCCAACCTAATCAACATCCACACAGAGTTTATCTATACTCAATTATTTTCCTCCATCTTCCAATGTTTTTGTATATAAATGTGTGCTCTCTATTCATATATGACACTCCATCTACCCCACCATTTCCTATATTTCCTTGGGAAGTACCATCAAAGTAACCCTATGTAATGGATTTACTCATATTTAAATTAACAATTACCCATAGACACTTATCCTTTCTAGGTTTACACACTCACCCATATGCAAGTTTAATTTAATGAATGACCTCTAATGGAGGAATCTTTTATCTTGAAACAAAATTTCCTTTTCTATGACTGAAAGGGCCCAAGAGACTCCATGGGGTAAGGCCCTATGATATCTTTAATGTCTTATCTTTGAACCAAATCTCCTAGTAATATACTAGAAAATTTTCTCCTCAAGAACCTTAGTCTCTAGTCAATAACATTGATTCCTTTGATACCTCTTTCTTGAATGAACAGTAAACCAAAAGATGATGGATGGTTTCATTATATTTTCCACATATAAAACATCTACCTAGACCCTACCATGCTCTTTTCTTATACTTCCCAAGTCCAAACTTTGTTGGAAAGAGTTGCCTGAAAGGAAAAAAAACAAAACAAAACACTTTTTTCTAGCTTCTTTCTTCCATATGGGCTTCCACTACCACAATTGATCCCCTTGGCCCTCTAAAATCACCATGTTATATCTCTAGTGTGGTATATTTTCTTGATGAACTACATTTGGACTAGGTTAGTCCAGCTTCCTCATCTCTAAACCCTATCATTCTACTGGAGTCTTTGCACATATTGATTACAATTTTCAACTCTCCCTTGGGACCCAAGCTATCTCCTCTCTCTCAAACCCAATGGAAAATTGAAGAAATTTCTAGATCACAAGCATCTTTCAAATCATGGATACCTTGAATATTAAATTAGGAATATTAAGATTTAATACAATTCATGAAAAAGTTGGATTGATGGATCAGCAAATAAAGAATAAAAGCATTCTATAAATAATAAAAAATGGCAGATTTTACTCTCTTGAGTTAAACTTAGTTATACTAAATTGATGATCCTAGAACTAGACAAAAAATGGGTGGATGAATTGGCCAAACCGATTGTTAAAAAAAAATATGTCAATATTAATAAAATATATATATTTATGTACATTGATGTAAATCCTAAGGGTCCTATAATTTATAGGATCATTTGATGATTATTGTTGATTTTTTATGTTATGAGATGTTGTAAATAATACTTCTTTCTGTAAATTATTTCCAAATAAAAATAGAAAATCAAATCAAATCAAAAAATAGTCCCAATAAGTGAGCCAGTTCAAATGCCACTTATATTTAAAAATACATATATGTTTAAAAAATAAAAAAATATGATGAAGTACCTTTAGAAAAAATAGAATGTGCATTGCTAGCTTAAAAGCCGCATTAAAGGTTAAATAAGTGTGTTTAATTAATTAATCCCAAAATTTAATCGTGATTAAATTAGTTTTAATAAAGTTATATTTGACTAGGGTAGCCGGAGGGCAAGGGATTCTCATTAATCCCGAAGGAATTATTGAAGATATATATGCTTGGGGGCTTGGATGGAAGACAAACAATCAAGCTGAAGCATGTGGATTTTTTCTGGGCCTCACCTAGGCTCAAAAGAAAGGAATAAAAACCCTGCAGGTGCCGAGAGACTCCATGATTATAATATGACATATGAACTATGCCTCATTTGCAAAAAATACAATATTAAACCAAATTATCAAGAGATCCCAAGGGATGATCCCATCCTTCGATTCAGTGACCTTCTTCCATATTCTAAGAGGAAATAATCAAGAATCCAACAAACTAGTGAACCTTGCTTGCCAGTTGATAGAAGAAAGGAACATGGTGAATGATGTCATGGGTGTGACTACTATCCCATAATTTAGTTAATGAATTACAATTCCTAGATAGTAGAGGTTGCTCAAAGCCTTGCTTGGGCGATAACAAACCTTAGAATTAGGGAATTTCATTATAAATTCATTGGTTTGACTCCATGGTCTTCCCTCCTACCCCTTATCCCTCTCCCTCCCCTGCCTCTTCCCTCCCCCTCCCTTTGCTCCCCCTCTCCCCTATATGTCCTTCTCATCCCACCCCTCTGGCATTCCCCTTTCTTTTTCCTAGCCACACCCGTCTTCTGTTCCATCCTATCTCCCCTCTCTTTTGTGATGTCCCCCTTCCTTGCCAACCTCTCAGCCCCACCACTTAGGCCCAGCAGAGCATCTCCTTATGTCCCCTAGCTTGTTTAAGAGCCTCGTGGAAAGGGTTTCCTATGCTTTCACCCGCAACGTTTATGTTATCATCACTGAGGTACCATCTCTATTAATATCAGGGATCTCTTGGTACATTTTTAGTTCCTTCGCCCTGGTTATCTGTGCAAGATAAGGGGAAGGGAGGAGAATCATTTACTTCTTGAACATAGATTGAGCTTGAACACTCATGGGAGGAAACTCATAAGGAGAATGAAGGACAAGGATCAATGCCGGGAAATTAAGGCAGAAGGCTGGGAATTAATGGAAATTCATTGGGATCATAGCCCCATCAGTTTCCTCAATAGGAACTACAACATCTTGCGGCACTATCACTACTATATAAGAAATATCAGTCAAATAAGTTTGCATGGGTTAATGCTTCTTCCTGCTCAGGTGGCCTTCGCATAGGCCTTGAGGCTGAAGCTAAGTTCATTGAGTGTTTATAGTGGGGACTGAATTACTAGGAAGAATCCTAAGGAGCCCATTGAATCACAAATTTTGAGTGGGAATCTGCAGGGGTTCGCTGGCCTAAGGGTTATGGTTGGTCCAAGGGGTAGCGCAATGTTGGGAATTGTTATTTTGTTGATCTAGGAGGGGACTTTGGATCAAACCCTTAGGAAAAGTTTGGATATTGACCTATAGAGGGAGGAATTCCATAATTTGGCAATCATTGACACTTCAGTTGCTATGAAATTTCTCAAGCTTCATGTCTAGGAGGGGGTCCAGGGCCAGGACCCCAGAGCAGTGATTCTGAAGGAGAAGCATCATGGTGCAGTGGGCATGATTGTAATTGACGGGCAGGATGAAATTGTTGGGTATGGTAATGATGTTCCACTGAATTGGGAAGTCTAGTTGATCTCTGTCGGCTCTGAGTCTACTACTAGTGAGAAGGCTTCTACTCTTCTAATCTATGAGGAGGTCTTGGGACATATCCTTAGGGAAGTGTGATTGGCCCTTCAAGGACATCCTAGACTTGAGCAAGGGGAACATAAATAATTATGACATTATGGGATGTCAGAAAATGGTTCTGAGGGGACAAAGTGCAGAAGACAATCCTTGGTTGAGATCTTGAGGGAGCCAGAGGCCGAGGTCAGGGTGGAAAGGTGTTGGAAGTCATGGTCCTGAAAGGATATTTCATCCAACCTGCACCACTTGCGAGCAAGAGAAATTGGAATTTAGAGAAGGCCTAGTGGCTTTGAAGTGTAGCGTGTACATTCAGCAGCAAGAGAATATCAGCTGGTCTGAATCCGTCAGCTGGAGGATGAAGTGGAAGCACTGTGTCAACAAATTGAGTAGTTGAAACTCACGGTGGCAGAGATCAGGAAGAACAATGTGGAGAACTCCATTGAATATGACCTATAACGCCAAAGTAGTCTCCACTGGGATGGACCTGAATAGTCCAGTGCCTCTAGTCTTTTAGACTTTTAGCCTTTTCTGTTCTTACTTGGTTATCAAATGACAAAATGTAAATGTAAATTTATGTTGCTTCAAATTTGTAAAATTTACAGGAATGGGAATTTTTATATGCACTACAGAGAACACTTGTATAGTGGGTATGCAAACCAAATGACGTATCACCTATCCTTAGAAGGCTATAAATAACTACGTAAAATCTTGGTTTTGTTTGCAAACAAGAGCTCCATATTCAAATAAAAGATCTATTCATTCTGGTTAGAAAAAATAAAGTTATATTTGACACGACACTTTATCGTTATGTAATAACCTATGTGTTATCATCAAGGCCATGATCTAACCTACCTAGATCAACGGCGGACGATCACTTCGCCCCCCCCCCCGCAACCCTGCCGCGCCCCTCTGACAGTTAATTGAGGGGGGGGGGTCTGAAAAGAAGAGTATCTCATTACCATTTTTACGACATGGCGCTCCAGAAATACTTACCACTCACCCCCCCTCCGAAATCCACTTTTCCTTCCTCCCACCTAAAATATAACCATTAACCTGTAGTGTCTGCTCCACTCCTCTCCTGCCAAGTGGCACGTCCCTTTCCCCTCCAATCCAATCTGCTCTCGCCACATGGCTTTTCCCCTTCCCATTCCGCCCTCACTCCTATTGCATCCCTACTTGTCATGCAACCATTAATACTCATTAAAGACATAATTTTCAATGATAATTGATATTTCCAATAGGAGAACTAGAACCCCATTTAGTTAGCCCCTTTTGCAATCCAATTGCAAATCCTACGATAGTGAACCTGCTACTGTTACTAAAACCTCATCAAGTCGAGAAACCTTGACTCTGACTACTTTCCGGTAATTACATTGTTTTCCATCTCATTTCCTGCAAACATGTCTTCGAAAGGAAAGTCAAAATCCACAGTTGAAAATCCCATGTTGCACCCTATAATCGACTGAGACCACCAGTCATTAGTGGATCAAAAATACTAAATAATTGAAACCAATTGTGAGTTTGATCTCTATGAACTCCACAATTGGCTAAAACAAAAATATCTTGATCTCAGTAACGAATTGGGCTTGTGGGGATCCTTCCTACCTCAATTAGTTTTTCCTTAGACCCATCATTTTCCTGAATTTTTTTCATGGTGCCATTTTCAGCACATACTCAGTGTTAGGTCCCTATAATACTAGTGATTCCCCCATTATTGTTGTCATTGTAGCCCTTATTGTTGTTGTTGTGCCCCTATTGTTATTATTGTGCCCCATAGAAGTCCACTATTGTTATTTTCGTGCCCTTATATTATTATTGTTATGTCAGCTTTGATTATATTGTGACCCCTTAGACTCTTATATATAGAAAGGATGTTTTGTCATTTGTAACATTGAAGAATTGTTAATTTGTGTAATGTAAAGGAGGTTACCCCCTCGAAGACACTGATTTCTAAGTCATTGATCTATCTTTTCTATCTTTTTCTGAGTTGGTTTCATAACACCCAGCCAAAGAGAAATTGTAGCCTAGAACAATGACATCCTTTTCACAACTACCCCTAGCTCCATTTGCCAAATGTTGCATCTCTGGAATTCAACCTCTCTAAAACCTTTTTTAGTAGATTCCCTCATGGAAATCTACAAAAAACTCAATTTCCCTCATAGAGACAAAATCTTTGAGACATTTTTTCCTGAGGATGTCTAGTTGTCGAAGACAAGCCCTCCTTATCCATCCTCCATGTTCCCTGAAATGACAAAACAAACTACTTATATAGTTTCCTGTTTACTAGGCTATCAAACCGATCAATGAGTTGATGAAGCCACCATAGGTTTCATATCATTGTTTTCAATAGAAGAAAAGCCTTCAATCATTTTTACTTACAGTGAATTCTTAGTAGAGGTCATTCATGAACATTTCCTTAAGTTTTCTACAGAAGGTTTCTTCAAACATGCTTCAGTTTCAATGTACTTGTTCCTATTCCATCAGGTAGACATATTTCAATTTCCATTACAAAAGTTGAATGAACAGGGAAATACACAACATGTGATTCATTAGACTTCTTAGCAGAGGTCATTCATGAACATTTCCTTAAGTTTTCTACAAAAGGATTCTTCAAACATGCTTCAGTTTCAATGTACTTGTTCCTATTCCATCAGGTAGACATATTTCAATTTCCATTACAAAAGTTGAATGAAAAGGGAAATACACAACATGTGATTCATTAGACTTCCTTGGTAAGGAAGCAGACCAATGAATTCACTTTCAGTGATTATGTAGACTAGTTTTTGTACACAGTTTCCTGCCTACTTAACAGCGATGTTGAACCTATATTTGGACCTGAGATTAAGAGAATTTCACATATCAGTGATCAAACAAAGACAGATGATTGGTACCTATATCAAAACTACACTAAGATCAGAGTATATGGGTGTGAATTTCCTCCCTATAAATTGCCTAAATTTGTTCCTATAAGAATATTTACATTAGATTATATTAGGCAAATGATCAATATGGATGATCTACACTTTGTAACATCCAAGAGGAAATCTCAATCCAAAATAAAAGCACAAGTTGGGCCTTTCATTTGCAATACCAGGACAACAGTGAAAGAATCAGATCTTCTGCTTAAACAGATGAAGTTTAAACTCACTTTCACTTGGTCATATGATCCTTTGGGAATAATATCAAAATTGAGAGTAGAGCAGAAAACTACTCCAAGCACTCATACTCCCAAACCTAAAATTGAGAAATATAGGAATCAATATCAATGGCAGGAAAACACATTGCAGGAAGAAGAAGAATATGTACTCTCTACAATGACATCATAGACACCAGTGCACCAGGAAAAGCAAGATAAAAGGACAAGGTAGGATGTTTCCCATTTAGTCACAGAAATTCAAGGGAAAGAATTTCAAATATATAAGAAGATGCAGAAATCCAATCCAATGGAAGAGTTTTCATAGGAAGAAAATGTACAGTCTACAATAGTTTTGGTAGACCCTTATACTTCTACTTTCCCTCACATTGAAGACATTTTCGTAGGATCAACATCATCTTTAGCTTCTCCAGAACTTCTGGAAACATATCAATCAGGAGAATTGGTTCATGATCAAGTTGAACCAAGCATATTTGCTAGGTATAAGGAGATAAAGAAGAAAAATGAACTCTTGAAGATAACCACCTATTCTCAGTTTGGAAGCAAACGGCTTCATCTCAGCACAGACTTCTCTCTTCTTTTGACACTGAGGAAGGAAAAGTACATATATCTTTCTTAGAAGCTCAGGTTCCTTTTCCTAAAACTACATATGAATACAAGAAGTCCATTTTTTCTTTCAACATTGATCAAATCCATCCTATTGATTAAATGGATTTGCACAAGAAAATATGTCAGATGTTGTATTCCACCTTGACAAACTCAGCAATGGCAGCATCTAGACTTCAGGCATCACTCAACAACATTTAGTCTCAACTAAAATTAGATAAAATATCTTCTTTAGCTAAAGACACTAAAATAAAGTCTTTAGAGGATTTAGTGATTAAACTGGGATATGATCCCAGTAATGTAAAAGCTGCTAAGGAGATCATTAAAATAAAAAATGTTGATATAACAACCCTGAAAAGGTAGCTCAAACTTCCATCTACTAAAGATCCACAAACAAAGGAAGTTGGCCAACTAAAGAAGGAGAAAGAAGATATGTTTAAAATTATCATTGAGCAGAATGGGCAGACTAAACAAATGGAGACTGAAATTGAGAAGTTGCTAAAAGAGAAAGAACTGTCAACTAACTTAGAAGTCATTCCTCTCACAACAATTCGAGTTACAGGTACATCAACAACAGGTGTTTCCACTTCAAAAGCTACTACAACAGAGACACAATCTATAGATACATTAGGAGAATTAATTAAAGTTTTGCAAGACTTGCCTATCAGAGGCCAAGAGATTGAAAATCTGAAAGCTCGGCTTAAAAGCCTTCAAGAGCGGAAATTAAAGATTGACAATGTGTATGTGGCAGAGCTTCAAAACACTCTTAGGTTAACTCGGAGAATTGAATAGTTAGAAAATGAATCTGCCATGGTCCACAAAATTGCACAGGTAAAGGAGAACATTTGGGTGGAAATCAATGAAGCTATGAATCAAATTTGGTCTTCCATCAAAATAATTTTTGAGCAGGAGGAATTGCTATAGAGATCAAAAGAGGTCATAAAAGAGATAAAGGAAAACTTGGCTCAGAAACCAGGTGAAGCCAATGCCTTAATAAGAATCCTGAACTCATACACCAAGGAAGAGCTGGAGGAATATGAGATCACTAACAAAACTGAAACAATACTAGAGGTAAGAAGAATTCTTAAAAAAGGAATTTAATGCCACAGTTAGAGAATAAGTGTCACAACTTGGAGTCTAGCATTCAGAAATTGCATAAGAAGTTCAACATACTGCACCAGAAGGGGCTTCTAGGTTTGAAGGGAATTGGAGATAAGTTATTTTAGCTAGAGGATTATCAGCGAAAGTTATATTCAATAGCCAGAGATAAAGCAAAATTTTCCACCATAAAGGGAACCAATACAGGTAAAGCTTCCATGGAAGGTTTGAAATTCGACATACTAATCAAACATGAAATAAAACATATGTTTTTAGTTAAGCCTGCTTTCCAGAAATATACTAAAGTGGATGAAACCTACAAAAATTTAATTAAATTCTCCATCCCAGTTGAAGACAGATGGGATAAACTTTGTCAAATTCTTGAGTAAAATAGGTAATCATGTTCATCAATAAAACAAAAGTTTTTGCAGGCCAAGCCATCACTAGGAATCCTTGAATTTAGTGCCAAAGCTTCAGCTGTTTCAGTTTTCCTATATTCTTGTACTATTTTTGTAAACAATTTTTAGGATATTTTGTAAGGAAAATATTGATATTTTAAATCAAGATATTTTGATGAATTTGTATAAAATACTTCATAATTTGAAGTACAAAGGGTTGGAACTCATATGAATAAAGAAGATCCTTGATGTAAAGTTGTACATGTAATGAAGTGACTATTTCCATTAATACAGAAAGTTTGTTCCAAGATTCCTGTGTCAAGGAATTGGTGAAGTTTCCTCTCTTGTAAAATTCATTAGGGGATTTTTGAGGTCTAAAAAGGGTCTCCTAAGAAAAATGCACGACCAAAATAAAATTTATAATAACCAATAGGATTCAATATGATGATATCAAACATGGGGGATGATTCACCATTTTTGGAGTAAAAAAGTAAAAAGATTTTAAAATAATAAAACTACTTTTTCAACTTGTATTTTCAACTTATCTCCTTAAGGTTTTACTCAAATTTTGAGCGGGACTACTCGTTGGATGCAGAATTTGATTTCTCATCCAAGGAGTATGCATGTTGCATACTTTCGATGGACCTTACTACACAAAAAATGAGAAATACATGAAAAATGTGATTGCAATCACATTTTTTCATATATTTCTCATTTTTCGTGTAGAAGGGCCATCTAAAGTATGCAACATGAGTACTTGAATGAGGAATCAAATTTTGCATCCAACGATTGTTTCAGCTCGAAATTTGAGTAAACCCATATGGAGATAAGTTGGAAATATGAGTTGAAAAAACATATTTTTCTTTTTTCCCTCTAAAATATGATGATGTAATCTAATCTTATTTTATTATTTCCACTATTATTTTATAATTTCCTTAGGAGGCCCATTTTAGACCTCAAAATTCCCCTAATGTTATTATTGAGTTTTCCATATGTTATTTATGTCTCATTGTTTAAAGAAGATTAAGGGTTGAATTTGTTTAAATACACTCTGCTCTAGCTTATAAGCAATATCTACGTTTTCACTCTGATATTTAATATAGAATTCATCCTAGAATGATCTATGTTTAATTGAATCTAAATATTTTTATCTTGTTCATTCCATAAATGCCCTAAAGATCCAAAAGCCTACCTACCTTTCCCTGTTACATCTATTCTACAATTCTTGTATTTGATCACCCAAGACTCTTTGACTCCATGCCCTATGGACTACCCTTGTAGTTTCAACCAAACCTCTGAAAAAATAAAACTCATAACCCATAACTAGCATAATATTTTAAATCAACATATCTAAATCATATAGAGAGATCCCTCTCTGAAGCTGGAAGGGATAGATCCCGACTTCCAAAGTGGTTTTGTGGTTACCTCTGGGTTTCTCTCACACCCTTGGGAAATTACGGATGATAATAAATCCCAAATATTAGAGACCAAATATTCAAAGTTTGTACGTGTATGTAGTAGATAAGGTTGAATATAGAAAAAATATATAGATCGTGGTACAAATTTAAAACAACATGCATAAAAATTGAAGCTATAAATGGCCTATTAATGTAAAAACATCATGCTATAACAAATAATTACAAATCATCAAATCATCCCCTATATTGGGCTCCTCATTAGCAATATCACTATCACAATCCTTTATGTCCCCCTTTGGCCTCTCCCTTGATCCTTCAAGTGCATCAATGCTTGGTGTTGTTGTGGATCCAATTTCATCCACCACAAGTCATCATCCTCAAATTTTATTGTTCAAGTTACCTGTTGAACAAATTATTGTCATTGATGTCAAATGGCTCATATGTGTGTTTGTATGACTATTAAAGTATATCAAAATGTGGTTCTCATGAAGAAAGGTTAATTCAAAATAAAAAGTGAAATTGTGGTTACAAACCCATGTTTTAGGAAGACCACGATATTTTCCAATGGTTTTGGGAATTTTACAATAATTATCACTCGGTACATCAAACTTGATTAAGTGAAGAGTGGATCTGAAGTAGTGGCAACTAGATATGGTGTTATAGTTAGCACATCATTTTTGAAGTAGCTATATGCAGGTTGGTGCCGCACAAACAAATATATGATACCTCTTGTGAAGTTGGTGCTTAGCAGTGGGGATTGGTGTCTATGAAGGTATAGAAGTGTAGATTAGTGCCTACAATATTTGTAATAGTAGGTTGTTTCCTACAAATAATTATAAAAGGAAGCTTTGTGGTTTTCTCCCAAAAGGGTTTCCAATAAATCTTGTGTTTCATGTTTTGTAGTTGATAAATCTCATATGTGATTATTTTTTATGGTTCATGAATGTTCAAATAAGTAAAAATTGTCTTACACAAATCCCACCTACTCTTAGTATATGTGTGCACTCAACAATCGATATTAATACAAGTTCCTTCGAAAACAGTTTAACCATTGGAAGGTAGATCTCAAAAGGACACATGGATATTCAAGAACATTTCTCCACAAAAAAAGTTGCATTATTTTATAGAACAAACTATTCTTTCAAGATTATAAGGATGAAAACTAATCTAATGGTTCTTCGAAATATTTTGTGATTGCTTATAAAGCTCTAAACAACTCCACCAATGTATCAGGTTCGAAAGAATGCTAATGAACATAATGAAAAAGCCATGAATGTTATCTTGTTTAGACTATTAGAATCATATTTTTTCAAGGTGATGCATTGTGAATCAACAAAATAAAACTAGAACAAACTTCAAAATATCTAATAAGGCAAAGCTCAAAACTCATAAAATGTAGTTTGAGATTTTGGGAATGAAAGACGAAGAAAATGTTGTAGCCTATCTGCTTTGTGTGAATGAAATTTTCAACACCATCAGAAGACTTGGTGAAAAGGTTGAAGAATAGATGATTGTACAAAAGGTGTTAAGGTCACTCCCCTTGAGATTTGATGCCAAGGTTTCTTCTATTGAAAAAATGAAGGAATTTGATAAATTGGCAATGGATGAATTGCATGGGATTCTCACAACATATTAAATGAGGACTGAAAAAGAGAATCCATCAAAGTGACATTAAACATTTAAATCTTTAAATAAGATGAAAAACAAAGGAAATAAATCAAGCGATAGTTTTAGCAATGAATCAGACACTAAGGAAGCACATTTTGTGAGAAAACTCAAAAAGGGATCTACAAAATACAAAGGTAAGGAACCATTTAAATGTTTTAATGGTGGGAAAGTAGGACATTTTACAGTTAAGCGTCCATGTGCGAAGGATAAAAGTAACTATGATCAAGAAGACAATAACATAAAGAAAGGAAACGAACATCATCAACACAAAATTAACCACAAATAGTAAAAATGGGTTAGTTACTCATCTGAAGAGAGCGATGATAATAGTGATATATAAGAAACTCTCTTTATGGAAATTGAAACAAAGATTAATGTATAGGAAAATGAAAGAAAAGAGAAATAAATGATGGAATTAGAGAAGAAGAGGAGAATGTTGAAACATATGGGAAAGTGGATATTGAAGAAGAACTCATTTGTACTTTAAGAAAAATAAAGAAGCTTAGAAAAAAGAATTTGAAACGAAGGGAGCAACTACAGAAATATGAAGAGGAGGATCGTGATGCAAAGGTAATATTTTGAAAAAGCCTTGAAGAAACAAAAAGACTATTATCAGCCTAAAGATTCAACTAGAAGAGGCAAAAAGGGTGGAAGAAGTTGTGAGAATCTAGCTGATGGAAAAAGAAGAAAATTACAAGAATCTCGAAATTGAAATTGTTTCCTTGGGAAAGGAACTAGAGAAAAGAAATACTCAGTTGAATAGAATCTTGAAGTTCAAAAAGAATGTTGAAATTGATTATTTAAATATCACCATTCACCAATTGGAAATGACCAATTCACAATTTAATAATGGGGTTACCCATTTGCAAGCCACCATTAATGAGCTTTGTGAATAAGTTACTCCACTTCAAGCAGGTAACAACCACACGTTTGAAGCATATCTAGCTTTGAAGGAAGTTCATGATGTCTTATTGTCGTAGATCAAAGAGAAGGATGATAACATTTATCAACTACTGAATGTTGCAACCTAGTTGTTGATGAGATTTTGAGCCCACCTATTTGTATTACAACTATTTGTGAGATAGTTTGTCTCTCCTTGATTCATGTTAGGAATTACTAGTCACCAATGATATTCCTCCCAATTTTGAAAAACACATTATAAGTATTGTATATTGACTTCTAAGAAGAAGGGGATATACTGGTGGTGGATTTGTAAAGAATGGATATGGAATTGCTAACTCTATTTCCCCCAAGATATGGATATGTACAGAAGGACTTGGATATAATGTTGTTACTACCTCGTTGTCTACATCTAACCTTGTTAAGCCCAAGGAAATTATATTTGTTGCATGTGGGAACTGAAGAGCAACCCCCTGCTAATTGTAATGAATATATTGACAAGTTGGTTGTCCTAGTAGTTAAGAATGTTATTGATGAAATTGTTGATATGCTAGGATATCCAACTAATGTTTATAACCCTTGCTCAAATAGACCATAATTATGTGCCTTATAACTCCCCTCATCATAAGAATTGGAGACATTCGATCAAGACTCAAATTTCATTAAGTATTTGTTATCATGCTTTCAGATCCTTGCAAAAGCAATGTGAAAGGATGAACCATGGACCAGTGCAAACTATATGAATTAAATGTGGATGGATTGATGGATTGTTAGGTAATTATTTGAAAATTTTCTTTAGGACTTCATGTAAATGTGTATTCTTGGTTCTATAATCGTGCAACGCTACTTTTCCTTGCAATTAAATAATTAATAGTGTTTGACTCAGGATCCAGTGAAGATACCAATCGGTCAAGTTTCATCTTGGGTGGTTCATAAACTATGCTTTGTTTGTTCCCTTGGTTCTAGTGGAGGTATTGAAATTACTGCTAAAATCCTCACTACTGTCAAAGTGGTGGAGTGTTATCGAAGTTACTAATTCGATTAAGTTATTTACAAATTGTGTTGAAAAGTGTATCAAGAAAGTCTCAATTTTATGTTGCCTTGGTCAAATTGAGAAAATTTTAATTTCCACATTAGCAGACAACTTGGAGGCAGTTAACTTACATGACATGGATCCTGTCACTTAGTTAGCTTAATAAATTCGAGTTAGAGGGCTTGGAGTTCAGTTAAGCATGTGTGAATGGTTGTTTTAGTAATCAAGTTGAGTTATATCCAGTTGTGTTTAGTTAAACTAGTTCTAATAGTTGGAGGAACTAATGGAAGGTCAGTTGTGCAGTGTGACAACAGTATAACTTAGTGATCATCGAGTTAATTGACCAATCATCCTAAAATAAATAGTGCATGCAAAGAATTCGAGTTCCTCAATTGTGGTGGAGATTCCAAGGTAGAGTAACAAGCAGTTGTAAACTAGTTTGAGTATACAGGTGTTGCATGTAGCAAATGATCAAACCTTAGGAACAACGGAATAAATTGGAGGAAATTTCCTAAAAAAATAGGGGTTAATTTGCTAGGATTTACGCAAGGAAATAAGGACTCAAGCACATGCAGAAATTGACTAATTCTGGGTCAAAGATTCTCATTGAGTAGAGAGATAGGTTATTTACTTGAAGGCTAAGATCAAGTAGAGCTAGCAATTGTAATACATCTCTATTCATTTGATTAATACAAAGAGGCTTGAGGGGGTTTTCCCAGTTCGGTTCTCCTATATAAAATATTGTGCATGTGTTTTTTTTTTCTTATTGCATGTTTAAGAATATTGTTCTAAATTGTGATTTAATTTCCACAGAGAAGTAGTAGAATTGTGTCTCTTAATTTAGATTAAACTTTCTTGAGTAGTTGCAATTCTATCACCATATTTCTACAAATTGAACATGGAATTATTGGGATTTGTGTGATTCAATCTCTTATGTCGTTGAAAAATGTGATTGTTTAATTTTTGAATTGATAGATAATGATGTGATTTTATCTAGTCGACTTATCGACTAGACCATGTTGTCTTCTTGTTTAGTCAACTAATATATTAGTACTTTCCTCTGGAAAATAATTGGGACAAGCACAAGTTCACAAGGAGCATCCCCTTATCATTTATTTCAAAGAAACAGATTTGTAAATGGGGGAGATATTGTAGCAAGGGGGAGAATTATTTCTATTCCTAGTGGATTATGTGTTCCATTGCAAGACTGTTATCAATCACAAAGGGAGAGATTATTGAACAAATTGTCGTTGATGTTGTCAAATGGATTATATAATTAATAATATATATGTAAATATCCAAGTAAATTAAAATAGAGGTGTTAATGAAAAAAATTGAAATCAAAATAAAAAGTGAAATGGTGGTTTCAAACCCATGGTTTAAGAATCCCATGGTACTTTTCCATGGTATTGGAAAAGTAAAATAAAAAGGAAATTAATTATTTAATTAATGAATTCACATGTATTTTTGAATTAACATGTCTGTTTATGAAAATTTGTAATAATGTATAAAAGGAGAACATAGTGGAAGGAAATTGTGTGAAAGTAAAAATGTAATTTGTGGAGTGAATGAGCCATCTTATTATTTTTTACTATAAACTTTTTTTTTCTCATGGATACTCCAAATGGTGAAAATTTGAGCATATAAAGTAAATGATGAGGGGAACATCTGGTTAAAACTTATATTTTGGTTCGCTATACTTTTGAATATATACAATATGGAAGTTTGGGTTTGTAATTGATACTGAAACCTATTTCAAATGAGCCATCTCAAAAATTTTGTTATTATTCATTTTCTATGATGTTTCAAAAAAAAAAATTTGGACCAAATGGAAAGACATCACAAGGTACATCTGGTAGAAATTTTGATATTTGTGTTTGCTATAATTTTGAAGCTATACCTTATGGAAGTCAGGGTTTTTGAATGGTCCTAAACTTAGTTTTAAATGAGTAATCTGGGAACTTTTTCCATAATTCATTGTCTATGAAGAATCAAACTGTAAAATTTTGATCATGTTGAGAGAACGACTAAAGACACATCTAATAAAAATTTCATATTATGGTGCACTATAATTTCATAGATATATCCTGTGGAATTTAGGATTTGTGAATGGTCCTGAAATCAATTTCAAAAGAGTGACCATGGACTTTTCGCTACAATATTTTGTTGGGGCACTTTTGACTGTGAAATTTTTATATATCTGAGGAGACATACCGAACTAACTCGGATAAAATTTGCATAATTATATGTAAATAATTGGACACATGGCAGACTATACAAGTTTTCTCTTGGAATAGGCCAAAAATAAATAAGTTTTGAGAAAATTACCATAACTTCTACTGGGCACAACAAATTTGGTGAAGTGGAGAGAATATCTATACAAGTTGCAGACATTTATTCTAGTGAGTAAATCATTTTTGAAAAAGATACATGCAATTTGATTCTTAACAAACAAAGATATTAGTTTCTATTTCTAATTTGGTGCTTAGCAGTGGAGATCAGTGTCTCCAATAGATTGTTGTCTACAGAGATATGGAAGAGTGGGTTTGTTCCAACTAGGGTTTGCACTAGTGGGGATTAGTGGCTCCAGTAGGTTGGTGCCTACAAATATTTTCAATATTATGTTGGTGCCTACAAAGAATTATAAAAAGGATTTTTATGGCTTTCTCCCGAAAGGGTCTCCACATAAATCTTGTGTTCAATGTTTTTTAGTTGATAGATCACATATGTGATTTTTTTCTTATGGCTTATGAATTTTTAAATAAGTAAAATTTGTCTTACAATGACTCACCCCTCACCACCACCCCCTCGCAATATATATGTGTGCTCAACATTACCACTATCCATTTTCAGGTGACTCAATATCTTCCAAGAAAATGGGATTTTTATTAGGGTTATGTTCAACAATGTTTTTTCCTCAATGGAAGGAGGTGATCGCTCAACCATTGATTTTCCAATCATTATGTTCTTCATGTTTATGTTCTCAAAGACAACGTAGTTGTGTGCACCCCTTTCAATATTGCAAGTTTTTTTATGTTAACTTGACCTGCGGGGGATACAAACCTTGAATCTCGTTGTTTACATAATAACTCATAACAAGGCAATCACCAATTGAACTTCCCTAGTGGGATTTCAAATTTGTAACTATTTTTGGTTGAGGGATTTTATTGTGCAATGATTCCCTCAAATTTATTATGATAAATCATAAGTGATAAACACTAATAAATTCAAGAAGTTAGTTTATCACTTTGGATAGTAAAAAAATAATGCCTCGAACAACGAATAATTGAAGTTTAAAACTTTGAAATTGCTTGTGGTGTTGGTATTCATCACTTGCTATAACAATTGGTTTGTTTCCAAATGCACTTGCACCTTCACTTGAAAAACTATTCTTCTTAGGTATTTCATACTAGGATTTTTTTATCAAGGACAAATTTATCTATTCAAGTGTGCAATACAGCTTCAACCCCCCTCATTTGGTTTGTCCAAATTTAGGTTTGTAATGGTAACTTGGGTTTAGGGAATCACCTTGTAGTATGAGGCTACATTCCTACCCTTAAAACACACATTCTACATGCTATAGCATTGAAAGGGACACCGATACTCTTTGGGAACATTCCTAAAAGGGTAGGAACTTCTTTGAGGACTATGGGAATATCCTGAAAATACTCACCTCTCTTGATCAAACTGGAAACTTTTTGGTAACCTTTTTAGCATCCCTTGACTAGATCAGGGAATCCTTTAAATACTCCATGATAAACCCTTCTCGTCCAAATTATAAAATGAAAAAATAAAATAAAAGAATGAAAGGTTGTAAGAATTAGATATTGATTTTATTTGATGTCTTCGACGATAATCTATTGAGAGAAAATTCAACTAATTTTAAAAGGAACAATATTCCACTATTAATGAAAATAGAATCCAATATATATTTCACAAAATGGTGATAAAAATATAATCCAAGATATATTTCACAAAATGGAATACAAGGTACATCACAAAGTATACTATGTAAATAGATGTCTTTGACGTTGAAAATGGGGGAAACTTCTCAATCAACTACCATTAATAAGGGCCATCTCCTAAATTCAAGGAAATCTACAAATACTGAAAGAAATTTATAATGTACCACTAATATTTAGGTATATCTCCCAAAGTGATGTGTAGCACTTAACAAGATCAAACCTACCATTGATCAAGAAGCCTTTTACACTGATACAATATAGAATCATTGGATGTAAACAAAGAGTCACTTGACTCAAGGAGTAGAAAAAATGGATAATCAATACAATTAAGGAATGACTAACAAGAGGTTATCAACTCATAAATTCCCTTGAAAATAACATGATGTAATGAATGGTTTATGCAACCACTGATGTCAAAAGACACCATTGATATAAACCATCAATATAGGAGGCATTGACGTATAGATACATAACAATTGGAGAGTAACCAATCCAAAGGTGTTTGAAGATGAACTCTAGGCCATGGTGAAAATATTAAGGTGGCACTAAATCCTATTGATAGAGATAAAATATTCTAAACATGTGATTTATGTAAGGGTGACATGAAAGACTATCAAACTTCTTGAATGAACAATAAAGATCTTAGTGAAATCCAACCCCCCCCCCCCCCCCCAAACCTTTTAAATATTTATTGTGTATTTTTCATATTATGAAAACCTAAAGAAAGAAAAGAGTGTTAAAATATAGTGGAAGACATAAATGCCATAAGAAGCAATAAGGGATGTAAGAAAGCAACCAAACATAAGTAATAAATATGGTTGTAAAAAGAAACCAAGCATAAAACATAATAAAGTGGTAAATAAACACCTAATGGAATTATTCCTCTAAGAAAACATGCTTTGGCATGCAAATCCATTGAGCAAGTGTAAGCATCAATAAGAAACGAAGTGCAAATTAGAAAACAACAATGTGAGAAAGTTTGGTAAATAATGTAAAACAATGTGCATTAGAAAACAACTAGTTATAAAGATGGGAACCACCTTGGGACTAGGTGAAAGTAGATTAAAAAAATGAATGGGATTATAATTCAATCTTATATTATAAGGACTCCTAGTCCTATCAATGAAAAATATGGGCATTGTTAGCACTCAAATTGTATGTGTGATAAATCCATAATCTAAAATACATAATCTATTGGGATCCTTCGGGAAGGTTACCCACTATCACCTCGGCAACATGTCCTCTCACTTTAGGCTACCTCTCCTCTAGCTTAAGGTATGTTTTCCTATTAGGATCACTAAGGAAAAGTCAACAAGGCATAAGGTGTTGTCAATGATAGCCTCATTGAAACATATTTTTTTGAAGATTTTTAGGTTTTTGTTAAAAAAGGGAATAAGAGTGATGGGGGATATGAATATTAGTGTCAATATCATATTAGGGTTATGGATTCAAGAGTATTCAAGTGGAAATGTGCTATCAATAGTAAACCCTCTTGAGTCATCCATTTGGTGCTTGTGGATTAGCGTAAGAAACTAGAACCATATAGAAATTAATCACTTGTTTAATGAAGGAAAATTATGAATTCATGGCCCCATTAGAAGGAATCCCTCAAAGGGGAAATCCTCAAACAATAAAATTTACTATCACATGAAGTGGAATCAAAACCATTGCTAAAGAACTTGAGAGTATGGCCTAGTAAAGATAGTTAAGACATACCCCAAACCAACAAATAAGAGTGTGCAAGAAGAGTCTCTAGACTTCATCCTTCCAAGTGACAAAGTTTCCCTTCAAATGTGGGGGCCAAAATCGATCACTATCACCATATGTCAGGCCAGGAGTAACTCCAGAAAACTAATTCATTTATTCATTTAGCCAGCTATCTATTATATACATGAATGTGATTGTTCAGTTCATCTTCTCGATGATTGTTCACATTCAATTCCCCCAATCACTGAGGATTAGG